>OU612045.1:152900558-153183058 GCA_914767935.1 Coremacera marginata
GCCACAAGAAAGTCATCTTGGGCCACTTCTGTTCAATATTTTTATATCAGACATATCCGATGTTTTGTCTGATATCACTTATCTATTATATGCAGATAAAATTAAAAAATGTACCATGTAATTAATTCTGAGCCTGATGTAACGTTTTTACAATCGAAGCTACTTGTTTTAGAGCAGTGGTGCAATCAGAATAAACTATTTCTAAACGTGAACAAGTGCTACTCAATAACTTTCTCCCGAAAAAATCTCATCGCGAATAGCATTTACTTACTCAATGGTAAAGAACTTAAAAATGTTAATTATATCATCGATCTTGGCGTCGTTTTAGACAATAAATTGTGATGTAATCTTCATTAGGATAAAATCCTAACAAGATCCAGTAAACAACTCGGTTTCATAGAGTTTCATAGGTTTCATAGAGTTTCATAGGTTTCATAGAGTTTCAAGAGTTTAAAAATGTATGGGTTACCAAAACGTTATATTGTTCTTTAGTACGCCCACTTCTAGAATATGAATGCATTATTTGGAATTTTGCTTTCGATATTCACTGTTAGAGCTGGAATCTATTCAAAAATAGTTCCTGCTTTTTGCGAATACCAACCCCTACCATCCTATGAGTATAGGCTAAGCTTGCAGAAGAAAACTACTCACCTCATGTTTTACATTTGACTTTCTTAACGGTGCTATTGACAGTGATTATATATCAAATAAAACAAAATTCAACGAATCCTTAAGACAAACTAGGCACAAACGAATATTATACGAGTATCAGCACCATACTATATACACCAATAATGAGCCAATTAATAGGTGTTGCAAAGAATTTAATAGTATCAGCGTTAGCTACTCACCATCAATATCCAAATTCTCCTTCAAAAAAAAATCTTTACAAGCTCCTATTTCCGTCCTCATAACCTCCTCTGCCCTATAATTGTAATCATTAGTTCACTAAAGCTTTTCCTTAGACATGTAGGTGAAATCATGTCAACCGGGTAGGCGGCCTAAGCCTACACTGTTACCCAAAAAAAATAAAAAAAATTACAAATAGGTTAACCATAGGTTAAGACAAGGATTAAGATCATACCTTGCTTGGTTAAGAAATAAATAAATAAGTAAATATAAAAAAGCTAACCTCATCATAATCCTGTTAGTATTTGATAATCAAGCCTTAAGTAGAGATCAGAAAAGGATATAATGGTGTCAACCTGATTAGGTGAAATTAAGGTATATCTTTAAAAAAAAGAAAAGGTTGCCTGATATTAACTTGATTAGAATTTAATTACGAGTCCTTTAATAAGGATAGAATCAGACAAATCTGATACCCACAGATATTGATAAAGCTTCCTTAAAATGACTAACCATATCATATCCGGATCTAATCCGGACTTAAATAAGATTCCCCTTTAATAATTTCCACTCGGGAAGATATCAACCGACGTTGGATTGAAACGTTGTTCGGGAACACCCTGTATAGCAATATTTTAATTTATTTCGAATTGAGCTGCCTACTGACCACCACTGAGTTGAACACATTAACAAGCCGGCCAACCCTTATGTTAACAATAGCTTCAATTTATAGGAATATGAAAACAATGCCATAGCAGTAATTATGCCAAGAAATCGATTTATTTTAGTCATAACTTTGTAGGTATAATAAAAAAAAAAGTGCTGGGTAAACATGAACATGAAAGTATAACAGAAACAAGTCATAAAAATAGAGGGTGGTGCTAATTTGGCAGAAGGTCGACGTATAAACTCACTGAAATAAAAGAATAGAAAGACCCGTAAAAAGATGGGTACACAAAATAATTATTAGTTACCGTTACATTGATGACGACATACATAAAAACTGACATGTATAGGCATTTATAATATCGAATTAAGGCACATTAGTGAAATAAATAATGAGGTGATTTTGAGCTGATGAAATTTGAGGACTAAATAGTTGATGTTTATTTAATATGTGTAAAGGGATGAAATGTAATATCCTGGTTTTAAATTATTCTAACTGAAAACTTAAGATTTCTTCTGAACATATTTAATAAGGAAATTCTTAAAGCTTTCTGTGAAAAGCTTGAAGTAAAAAAGGTATATACGTTATGTGTGGCCGCCACGTACAATAAAAGTGAAACTTGTCGCTTATTGAAACTTATTCAATAACGTCACAATTCAAAAAATCTGATTTTTCAGAAGAAGCATTTTAAGTTTTTCTAAATACCAATTCTAAAATACAATCATTACACCAAATTATTATTATTATTATTTTAACAAAAAAAAAAGTTGTTGGCATATAAGAAGAATTCTTTTGCATGCCGAACCTACAATGGCATGCAAAAATAACAACATACAAAATACAATTAAAAATTATAGATATCAAAATAGTACTTAAAATTACTTAAATTTAGACAATGAAATATATTTCAATAAAAAATAGAATATAGATTAGAGAGAGAGTGAGATTAAGGGAGAGAGAGAAAATAGAAAATAGCTATGAAAAATGTTTGAAGATTAAATGCTTAAAGTTACTTTTATTAGTGAATCTTTTTATACTATTTTATTAGATAATGAATTCCATGACCTAATAGCAGCAACGAAAAACAATCTACTGAAGTTGAGATAATTAAATGTAGGAATCATGAGGTTCATGCTTCTACTTTAGGGCTGACAGATATGTTTATGGCAAAACCGGGACACTTTGGTAAAACAACTGTCGACAAAAAAAAATTTAAAATAAAGTTACAAAAATTATATTTTCACATATTTTTTTTTCTGTACATTTCATTCTCAACATAAAAGACTAGATTTAATTTTCCAATAAAAATTCCTAAAGAAATTTCAGTCATATTTTTCATTAGAACTCGTTTAAAAATTTCCGGTTTGCCTTTAATGTAATTGTAAGACTCTGTGCAAGTCAAATTAAAATTGACTTTGCATTGAATTATGCTTTCTACCGCTCTGATGTTCAGCGAATTTCTTTCCTTAGTCCACTGAGATAACGACTTTAATGATTATGATATTGACTTTCAGTAAAGTTCTTTAAATATGCAACCTCCTTAAAACATTCACCAGATATTGTTATATTTTTTCGCTTAAATACATTATAGTTTTTTGAACTTCTGTCCACTTAGGTACATTATTTAAGGTTATCCAATCAAAAACATCATATTTATTTAAATGAAAAGTCCATTGTTCCAAATAACTATTTGCTGTATTAAAAACATGTTTCGCATTCTCTTCAAAAATTAACATTTTTCTTGGAAATAAACCGCGTTCTTTTAATTAGTCTAAAATAATATTTGTTTGGTTTCCAAAAAATTTATTTCCAAACTTGTTTTTAAACCACTTTTAGTGTCATTTATTAGTTTTTACACTTCCATAATTGTATTGTGTATTTTCACATTTTTTTATTTGTTTTTCAATCATAAAAGATTGGCAGTGAACAAATGACACATAAACTTCAGCTAAAGGAATGTGCTGTTCGTCAGCAAAAAAAATTTGCACGTGTCTTCCACATTTTCAAGCTTCTTTTTATAGCGGGTACTTATATGAGAGCCACCAGCTTCTTCTATAAGAAAGAATTCATTTGTAAGTTGTTTCCGCATTGTCGCAAATTCTTTAAGCCACTCCGTTCTTACAGTAAATATAGAAAAAATATTTTTCAAATGATGTCAGTGCTGAAACCTTGGTCCCTACAAGCTAAATTTTTATATATCTTTATTTTTATATCTGTACTTATTGTTTTATTTCTATATGTTTATTTAAGCCTTCCTCTTTTCTTCTTTTTCTGTTTTTTGAGCTCTCTATATTCTTTTTTGCCTGGAATATGCTCTCTCTTCGATTCTTCTCATGGCAAACTCTAGCTTAACACCTTCTGGTGCTGATGAAAATCATAAAATCTTAATTCAGATTCTATGTAAGCAACGCAACGGGCTTAATGTCGTTCATTTTAATGCTCGCAGCTTAAACATGGATAAACTGGACTACATCAGGTATATTTTTGATAGCTCCTTAGTAGACATTATTTGCATCTCGGAAACTTGGTTATGTAGTGAAATTGAAGATGCTTCTTGTGGTATTTCTTGTTATAATGTTTTCAGAAATGACCGGCATGACAAAAAGGGTGGGGGGGGTTGCAATTTACTGCAAAGATAGCCTTGCTGCTAAAGTTGTCAGTCGGTCTGTTGGACCAGGTATTGAATTTATTAATTTATGTATATCAGACAACAACAACAAAATTCTTGTTTCGTGTGTGTATAATCCCAACAAATGTTTTTCTGTAGAGCCATTGTTTTCTGTATTATCTAATTGTATTCTTGATTATGACATAGTTCTGCTGTGTGGTGATTTCAATATAAACCTCCTTTCTTCCGAACAGCCTAAACTTAATAACAACTTAAACAACAACTTAATAAACTTCATAACAACTTATCTTCTCTGGGATTGTCTGTTGTAAATGACTCTATGCCTACGCGTTTTTCTAGCAACACCACTCCCAGTCTTCTTGACTTTTTTATTGTTTCTGAGCCGTCTCTCGTTTCCTTTTTTGATCAATTGTGCTTTGTCTCTGATCATGATTTGATTTTCTGTACGTTAAATATTAATTTTAATCGTTTAGTGATTCCAAATTCTTTTTCTTATCGTGACTTCAAGCACATAAACTATCCGTCTCTCTTCCATGATGTTTCGTTGTTATCATTTAATGATTGTTGGCTTCACTACGATATTAATGATAAGCTTAATTCTTTTGTCGAACCAATTTATTTCCTATTTGATAAACATGTTCCTATACGTAGTTGTAGATTAAAAAACATATCGTGTCCCTGGTTTTCCCAGCATGTCCTATATGTCATTAAGAAAAGAAACAAGTTACGTAAAACTTGGCGGCTAAGTCCCTCAGATGCCAATTGGGAAGCTTATAGAATTGCGAGAAATGTAGCTGTAGTGGTTACTAGAAAAGCAAAAACGCGTTTTTATTCTAATAAACTTAAGCCCTCTCTTCCTAGTAAAGTGCTTTGGAATAATATTAAAAGTCTTGGGGTATGCAACAAAAATAAAGTTGAATGCCATCTAGATCCTGAAGCTTTAAACTCTTTTTTTGCTGACAATGCTGCATCTGTTTCCAACAACAGCAATACTTTTCCCCTCTTAAACCCTGCCATATGTCAATCTTTTACTTTTTCCCCTGTAGTTGAGCTTGATGTAGGTAAATGTGTGTCGCATATCAAATCAAATGCTATGGCTGCTGATGGTATTGCCATTAAATTTATAAAAATCTTATTGCCCCACATTATAAGCCCCCTTACTCACGTTATTAATTCATGTTTAATGTCGTCAACGTTCCCGGATTTATGGAAAGTCGCCATCGTTCTTCCAATAGCAAAAAAGCAAAATCCATCCTGTCCCAATGATTTTAGGCCAATAAGCATCCTTTCACCGTTAGCAAAAATTTGTGAAAAACTCATGGCTCAGCAAATTACACACCACTTAGTAAGTAAAAACCTTTTATCCCCGCTTCAATCTGGGTTTCGTGTTGGACATAGCTGCTCGTCTGCAGTTGTAAAGATTCTTGATGACATACGTCCACAATATGACGATGGGTCGTTGACGCTTCTGTGCTTATTGGATTTTTCGAAAGCGTTTGATAAAGTAAATCATCATATTTTGTGTAGTAAGCTAAAGTCTTTGTTTGGGTTCTGTGATAGTGCCGTTAACTTAATGTCCAGCTACTTATCCTTTAGGTATCAAAAAGTTAAAATAGGCCAATTGTCGTCAGGGTATAAACTTGTTTCTAGTGGTGTTCCTCAAGGGTCCATACTGGGCCCTCTTCTGTTTTCAATGTTTTTAAATGATATTTTTTCTGTTTGTAATCATACTACTGTCCATGCATACGCTGATGATGTCCAGTTATATCTTTCTCGTAGAACTGGCCTTATTGATGACCTTTGTTGTAGGCTGAATGAAGACCTCAACAGTGTTAATGAATGGGCTATAAAAAATTGTCTTCTTCTGAACCCCTCCAAATCATATGTTCTTTCTGTTTGTAAGTCTAAGACTAGTTTGAATGATCTCCCTGATTTGTTTATTGGATCTAATAAGCTTACAGTTGTGTCGAAAATTGTAAATCTTGGATTTCATTTGAATTCTTCTCTGTCTTGTGTGAATCATGTTAATAATGTAGTGAAAAAGGTATATAATGTTTTACGAAACCTAAGATTGTCAGCCAGTGTAACTCCAGTTGATATCAGGCGTAAGTTGGTAATTCAACTTATCTTACCTATTCTTACTTACTCTGAAATAGTCTATAGTAAACTTGATTCTTCGTCCCAGTTGAAATTTCAAATAGCGTTTAATTATGCCACGAGGTATGTTTTTGGTCTTAAAAAATACGATCGTCTTTCCAGTTTCCGAAATGCAATACTTGGTTGTGATATTATAACTTATCTAAATGCTAGGAACTGCATTTACCTTCATAGGTTAATCTATGAGAAAAAGCCTGAGTATTTGTTTGGAAAACTGCAGTTTAGTATATCCAGAAGAAGCCATGTCATGATAGTTCCGAGACATTATTCGCTTACCTCATCTCATCTGTTTTTCATCAACGCCATTAGGTTGTGGAATGCTCTGCCTCGTGGGCTTAGAGAGATCCGTGGGAGAGTAGCCTTTAGGCAATCTGTCTTTTCTTTCTTTACTACTACTTAAATTACTTTTTCTTATACTATTCTTTGTTTTTCTTATCTCTTTCTCTGTATTTTATCTTAAATCTAATTAGTTTTAAAATAAATATACATTAATTATACTTGGTTACTTTCATATCCATAACTTTGTTTTGATATTATGTAATTTTAAATTTTAAATTTTAAAACTTTTATTAATTTCATTAATGTTCATTAATTTATATATATATATTGTACTATAAAAGAGCTAGCTCTTAGTGTACTTATGCTTACTTCTTTTCAAATAAATAAATAAATAAAAAAATAAATAAAAAAAATAAATATTTTAATCACTACAGATTTCAGATCGATTGACATTCACATCCACAGCAGTCGAAACTGTGTTGTGAAGTATATGAGCAGGGCAACCAATTCCCTCGATGTTTTTTCCTGAAGCCTCGTTTAATTTATAAAAAATGTTATTTATTCACGTTTTTAATTAATATTTCTACAAAATTTGCAACTGCATGCTGAGCCAAAACGTTCTTTATTAAAGCTGTTGATTTGGTTCTAGCGTTTGATTGCTTTTCTGCTATTTCCGAGTCCGGATACAAGAGTGCACTTAGTTTAGTATTACAATCTACTGAGCTTGATGGTGATCAATAATTTTATATGCAGTTGTTAACTCAGCGGCAGAGATCAGTTGACATTGTGTGGTGTTTTGTTTCACATAAAACGGAGAAATGTCTTTTAAAGTTGAAGCTTCACAAAGCATCGATTTATCTGTGGCACTTGCGATGTGGTATGTCTAACCGTCCACCATGCCTTATGGAAATATAACAACCGCACACCGTGCACAAAGAATCGTGATCACTTCTACCTCGTTTTATAAAGGACCACTCTGCTGTACAACAACAAACTTTGACTAGAAACTCACATGAAAAGTTACAGCAGGCAAAGAAAACAAGCACACAATAAATTAAATGAAAGACAGCTGTTGCTAGTAAGAGATTGGATTTTGCAGGTGATATATCAATTATCGATTATTGCTAGGGAGGAGCTCAACTTGCTGAAGATGAAAGATGATCTGACTACTATTTCACATTTAAAAAGTAGTTGCATATTTACAAAATGTATTTTTGCAAATTTGCTCCTAATTAAACCTTTAAATTGGACGCTTTTAAGATAAATCCGGGACATATTAACGTTGGACCGGGACAAGCAATCAAAAACCAGGACGTATGGCAGCCCTATTCTACTTGATCTGCAAAACTTCAACTTTTCGAAGAGATATGTAGAACTACTTGTGTAGTACATGATCCGGTGTAGAAAAATGCAATATCTAGCTTCAAGGTAACTTGGTAAATCCCGACCAAGTATTTTTTTACAAAACGCAGAGATATGACCGTGCCTATTGAGACCGTATACATAGCGAGCTGCATTATTAAAAGCGACCAGGAGTTTATGCAAAGACCCAGAATCAGGCTTGCAGTACACGACTTCAGAGTATGATATGATTGGCATAATCAGCTGCAATATTAATTTTCTTTTCGTTTCAACGGGCACAAAATCTGATGTTATTCGGAGATTACGAAGAATAAAGTACACTTTTTGTACGCATGAGTTGATGTGATCATTACAGGCTAGGGATGAGTTAATTTGAAAACCAAGATTAGTGACTTTGCTTACAAGTTTCAGTTTAATGCTATTTAGTAGAATTAAAGGCAAGTCATCATGATGATATGGATTCTTGGATATAGGTTAAACGCAAGGTTAAGGCAAGTTTTCATCCGCCCATTTAGATACTGAAACTAAGTCCTCATTAACTCTAGCACATAGATCTTCAACTAGACCTAATGGTCTGGAAAGGTCAATTGGAGGTTATCGACATATGCATGCATAGAGACGTGGTGGCACTCGCTGAAAATATCATTAATGAACATTGTAAATAACAACGGTCCAAGTACAGAGCCTTGGGGAACTCCACTAGAAGTACTTTTTAGCATAGAAAAATTAAGTCCCACACGAACTCTTTGTGATCTACCCTCCAAGTAGTATCTTAGCAAACGGACGGCTGATTTAGAGAATCTGAAATTTAGAGACAGTTTTTTTGCAAAGAAGTGAGTGACGGACCGTGTCGAATGCTTTTGAAAAATCCAACAAGCAGAGTAATGTCAAATCACCATTATCAAAAGGTACTCTTACGTCATCTAGGATTTTGACCACAGCAGCACTGGAGATGAGACATTAGGTTAAAAAGACTTAAATGATGAGATATCTGCTCCGCCATGAGGGAGTCACATATTTTAGACACCGAGGACAATATGTGCTTATTGGACGGAAGTCACATGGGTTGCAGGCTTTAGGTTTTTTTGCTATAGGAATAATGGTAGCCACTTTCCAAATCTGGGGATAGCACGAGGTGGCGAAGCAGTGATTTACTATATGGACAATCGGACTAAGAACATACGGCAAATGAGCTTAATAAATCTGATGGAGACTCCATCCTCCCCAGATGCATTCGAATTAATTTTTTTACACTGCGGGCTACGTCCATTTCACTTACAGCATAAAATCGCAAACCATTCATAGACTCTAAATCACAACCGTTATCAGCATCATCATCATCGGTGGAATGAATTTTAAATATGCTCCTATTTTTTAAATATTTTGATCCTTGCACACTGACACAGACAAAAACAGTTAACTATTTCCCATCTCTTATGTGGGTAAATTAAAAATATATTGAGCTGAAGACATTACATATTCTGGGGTCTCACACAGCGGCGCACAGTGCCGCGGGTACGGACAAAAGTCGAAAAATATTTTTTGTTGGAATTTAAAAAAACTAAGTATGCAGAATTACAGACAAGAGTCTTATTATTTTAGGTCTTAAAGGATTTCACTATATCTTTTCAGTTACAAGTACGCCACGTCCTTTAATGTGGCACTGAAATGTCATGCAATTTCATTTTTCAGATTTTAGTACTCCAAATTTCAAAACACATCATAAATTTCAGTATTTTGAAATGTTTTTACATATATTTTACATGATATAGCATCACTTTTTTTATTACAAGTGGTAGGAAGAAAACAAAAAGCTGTACTATCAGAAAAAGTCTGTATAACCTAAAAAAAACACAAATATAAGCTTCTTAGAAAGGTAAAAAAATTTTTTTACTAAATTTCATTTTTTTGCTTTTAAAGTACTTTCTTAAAATTTAGTTTTTGAATATTTGCAAACATTGAAGCTATGGGCAATTTTTTAAAATCATGTTTTTGCCAAAATTCTAAAATTTGTATGGGAAAATTGTAAAAATTTCCAAAAGCTTAAAACGCAAAAACAAAAAAATGCATTTTTAATTTTTGTTATCTTTTAGTATGTCTTTACTGAAAGCTTCCTTACTATTTCAGCCAAAATGCGTAAATTTGTATTGAAAAATCGCATTTTTAATTTTTGTTATCTTGAAATGAAAGCTTTCTAAATATTTGTTAAAAAAGTTTGGCTGCGGCAACCAATATATATATATATATATAACCAATAAGGAAGTTATGAGCAGTTTTCTGGAGCATTTTTTTGCAAAATGCGTGTATTTAAAATTGCAAAAATTTCAAAAAGTTTGGAATTCGAAAAATAAAAAAGTTTATTTTTTTTTTAATATTTCGATATGATTTTACTGTAAGCATTCTTAGGACTTTTCAAAAAGTTTGGCTGCGGCAACTCAAAAATAAAGAAATAATGGGCAATTTTCTGGAACATGGTTTTGACTGAAGTGCTCAACACATACATAATGGAAAATATCTGATTTCGTCAAAACCTGTCAAACTGTTGTTACTATACTTTTGTTTCGTAGCTTATAAAGTATTATTGAAATATTTTTATAATTTTCATAATTTTTATTTTTATAATTTCGGATTATGGTTGAAATATTATTTTAATATTACTGAAATGTTATTCTCGTGTTATAAGATGTACTCAACGTTATCTGAGTGTTGCTTGAGAGTTATTGGAATGCGTAGTTCGTAGGATAAGTAAGAAAAAAAAATGTTTGATAAGACTCGATTATATTATTCAACATAGGTGCCTTCGAGAGCGATATAACGAGTGTAGCGATTTTCCAACTTTTCGATACCACTTTTATAGTACAATTTCTCTTTCTCGTCAAAATAGGCCTCCGTTTCAGCGATTACTTCATCATTGAACTTGAATTTCTTTCCAGCAAGCATTATCTTGAGATCTGAAAACAGGAGGAAATAGTCACTGGGGGCTAAATGTGGAGAATAAGGTGGATGGGTAAGCAATTTGAAGCCCAATTCATTCAATTTTGCCATCGTTTTCATCGATTTGTGACACGGTGCATTGTTTTGGTGAAACAACACTTTTTCCATTTGCAAATGTGGCCGATTCTTTTCGATTTCAGCCTTCAATCGATCCAAAAGTGCACAGTAATAGTCGCTGTGGTTCTTTTTTGAAGATAGTCGATGAATATTATTCCTTTCGCATCCCAAAATACAGACGCCATCACCTCACAAGCTGACTGTTGGGTCTTTGCTCGCTTTGGATTTGGTTCGTCGACTGCTGTCCACTCAGCTGACTGTCTTTTGGACTCTGCTGTGTAATAGTGTAGCCATGTTTCATCCATTGTCACATATCGACGATAGAATTTGATTTTATTGCGGTTTAACAGCGCCAAACACTCCTCTGAAGCATCAATTCGTTGTTGTTTTTGGTCGACTGTGAGCTCACGCGGCACCCACTTTGCACAGAGCTTTCGCATACCCAAATGTTCGTGTAAAATGTTAAAAACACTACAATCTGATATCTTTACAATGTCAGCTAGCTCGTGCACCTTCAATTTGCGATCGTTCATAACCAATTTGTGGATTTTTTTGATGTTTTGTGGAATAACAGTCTGATTCGGGCGTCCACTGCGCTCTGCATCATTTGTGCTGGTACGATCACGTTTAAATTCAGCAATCCACTTTTCTACCATTTGTCTCGATGGAGCAGAGTCCGGATAATGTTTATCAAGCCATTGTTTGGTTTCCACTGTATTTTTTTTTCATCAAGAAGCAATGCTTTATCAAAACTCGAAAATTACTTTTTTCCATTTTTTTTTTTTTTTTTTTCAATAACAATAGTTGCACACAAAATGCTATAACTCACGAATCAATTGTCAGATTGTTGTCAACTTTTTATACGTATCGTTTGAAGGTTGGTACTAAATAAAAATCATATGAAAAAAATCTAGTATCGCCATCTATGTGTCATCCTATGGACTTTTTTAACGTACTGTTATATGAATATTTTAGAAAATTATTGAAATGTTATAAGAGTGTAATTGGAGTATTTTCCCAATGCTTTTTGAATACCATTAAACGTTTTTGATATAATTTCATTTCTCTGTGAATCTTCGGTTATATAAGTAGGAGGTAGGTATATTAGTCGGCCGATTTGATTTATTTATACACCAACTATTTCTTGATATAAAATAACTATGCGAACCAAATTTTGGTGGTTTGGGTGGGAAGTTTTTGGGGAAATATACCAGATTACCGATTTCGGTTATGTATGGGAGGTGACTGTGTTAGTCAACCGATTTGGTTCATTTTCACAGCAACTAAGTATTTATTGTGACAAAAAAAACTATGTGTGCAAATTTTTATTGTTCTACGATAATTTTTTGGGGAAATATACTAGATGACCGATTTCGGTTATATGGTAGTCTTTTTATTCATCCCATTTCAACGAAATTTTGTGTAAATAGTTCTTTTGTCGTAAAACTTATTTTCAAGAAATTTTCCCGCGGCTTATATGAAGTGGCGCACAGTGCTTTGCGCAATGCAAATAAATAAAAAGATGTTTGCTCTCGAAATTGTACACATTTGGTATCATTCGAAAGATAATACTTCCATTAAGGTAAATCTAAAATATTTTTGCTTAAAAATTAGAAATGTAGGCATGGCATCATGTAAAACTTGTCTAATTTTGTAGTAATTTCCAAGGTAGTCTCCGATGTGTTCTGGATGCTCACAGGAAAATAAAATAAAAAAAAATTTTTAACAGAAAAGACTCTGGTCCACTTTTGGTTTTCAAAATTTTTGAAAAAGAATAAAAAATAGAATTTTGGTGAATTTTAAATAATAACAAACAACAATCAGGCGTGCCGGAAGTATTTTTTTTATTTGGCGGGGGCAGAACAACTATAAGGGAAAAAACAGATGGCTCAACCCAGTAAAAATATTAGCATATTATGATATTTAAAAAACATTCTTTTGTTTAAGTAAAAATAAACATAAATAAAAGACACATAAGCAAAAAGATACACAAAATAAAAAAAAAAATCAAAATAAAAAAGGAGATTGAAGTATATATAGTCCATTAAAATGTATGGTCTGAGCTTTAGTACCTCCAAGAGAACATAAAAGCATAAACAGATGTTAGTGTTGTTGTCGCCTTTAATAAAATGCAACCCGAGTGCTTACGGCGACATGTGCAGCAAACAAAACAAAAAAGTTTACAAGAGCACATAGCCGGTAGCAGTTCTCGAGGGCCCAACTATTCCATAACACTCATAACTCATAGAATGGTTTTTACTATAAATAAAATAAATATGAGTACTGTCCCTAATAATTTACTATCCCAGCCACTGTATTTTAAGAAAAGTGAAAACTTGTTACTGCTTTGACATATTTTTTGTGGCAAAATCTTCAATTTCTACTTTTTCTACTTTTTGTATTAAAAAGCAGCAATTGAACCCTTTTCAAAATTTGCCCAAACTTTTTCGACTCTGTATTTAAAATTCCAATTCATTTAATGTAATACCTTATTTAAGTAACCATAAGTAAAATAAATAAAATTGTGAACACTTAATATATATTTTTGCATATAATTCTGCAAAATAAAAATCAATGGTTCATCAACCTGCACCAACCTTAATACATATGTACATCAATCTAACACGCTGTTAGGTTCCGCAGTCTTACCTAGGCAACACCTAATATACCATATTTGCAACATTTTCTGTGACCCGGTGCAGTGTTGCCACCTTTGAACGTGTTTTGCGCACATAACAGCGGTTCATTGCTAGCAAGTATGTGTTTGAAGGCTGCCCCTAGCAACCTGTCAAACATGCATTTTGAAAGCACACAACAACAACAAAAACTACAACTACAACTAATACAACATTTGTAACTGACATTTTTTTTTTTTATGTAATCGAAATGTTATAGCATAGCGAAAATCCGGTCAGCGTGCGCGCGTGCTTCCTATAATTTTTTTACTACCACTCGTTTTAGCTACAATGCGGCAAAAATTGAGAAAAGTACAGGAAAAAACTGTTATTTTTTATATAACTGACTCATATTAGATTGCATCTAAAATTCGGTAAACAGGCCTGTGTTATTTGGTTTGGTTGCCTCTAAGCGACAACGGCGACGATAGGCAGCCGCCTATCCTAGGTTGTCAAAAAAAGTTTTTAACAACTTTTTTTTTATTTCTTCGTTCTCTTTTTAAATGCCAAAGCAAGCAAACTAAGTAGCAAAACTTTTTTATCGAAAAATGTTTTTATGATTGTTGTTGTTACTGCTGATGTTTTTGTTGCCACTGATGGCAGAAAGTTTTCAGCTTTTAGAATAGCGAAAAGTATGACAAAAGCATTCGCGTAAAACTGACAGCTGTTCATAATGATCACCTCTTTGTTTTTAGTGTTGCCAACTTACACAATGTATAATATACATTATATAATATACATTATATAATATACATTTCTTGCAAGAAAAAAATTTATATAATAAAAATATGTTACGTCATTAAAAGATGTGATTATTTGGCTACAAGACGCTTTGCGACGGCATACAGTCAGACATAAAAGTATACGCACCCCCCTTAGTATGCAATTTTAAACAAACTATACATTTCTTATCTAAACCAACTACGTATTTACAAGTGCAATGACACATCTGTTCAAACAAACAACAAATTTTCTCGTAATTTCGCATTTGATTTGTACAAACAAATTAAACGCATATTGCAGCACATGTGAATATACGTACGATACGAAGGAATGTTGGTCGGAATGTTGGTCGGTTGGACTGCCAGTCGGCAATGGCAGTAGTATACTTTCTTTTTTATATGAAACGAGAAAATTTTTCAGGCCTTCCGTTCTCCCTGCTTTAAAGAGGCCTGCTATAAGCACTCCTTTAGAATGGCTTAAAGAAGAGGTTAATCAAAACAATTAAAAAAATATTTTTTTTCTTTTTATGTATTCTAAAACTACCATTTATTCTGTGATTTTATTTTATTTTGCATATTTTTGCCAGATAAGAATATTTGTAAGTCTTGACGTTGATAATTATTCAGTATATTTGAACTAATATATATTTTAACTTAAAAGTAACCCTGACGAAAAAGTAACCCTGAAATATAAGCGCAACCAGTTTTTGTAAGAAAAATATAATTGTTGTACAGGGTAGCCCTTATTCGAAGCGCCCATCTGTCAACACTGTAACTTTCCGCAGTGATGCCAAATCGACTAATGACATACCGCGTTTGAAGCGTCATTCCAAGCAAATATTTACAATGCAACAGTACACGCCACGCGAACGCTCTAAAATTGTTGAAATTTACATTCAACAAAACAAGTCAATAGTGAAAACTCAACGTGCTTTCAAAAAAATAAATAAAGTGAAAGTGCGCCTTCCAAGAAAACATTTTATCGTTTGTATGAAAGATTTACAACTGGTAATACTCTTGGTAACCCAAAGAGGCCAAATAAAAAGTGACCAAGGCGATCGGATGAGAATATTGCAGCCGTACGAGCCAGTATTGAGCAGTCACCAACAACATCCCAAAATCGCCGTTCTCAGCAGCTCGGCATTCCCCGATCCTCTTTACAACGCATTTTACGCGTTGATTTGATAAGCCACGTCGATTGGGCCCAAAGAGTCATCGAAATGGCTGAAGAAGACGAGCAATTTTGGCATAAAAATATCATGAGCGATGAAGCTCATTTTCAGTTGAACGGAACGGTAAACAAACAAAATTGCCGTATTTATGCCACTGAAAATCCACAAGAGATTCAAGAGGTACCTCTTCACGATGCAAAAGTCACTGTTTGGTGCGGCGTTTGTGCTAAAATGCTCATTGGGCCGTTCTTTTTCGAAGATGATAATAGCCACAGAGTTACTGTCAATCAGGAGCGTTATCGCGATATGATAAACAATTTTTTCATGCCAATCGTTCGTCGAAAACGTATCAGGCACTACTGGTTTCAACAAGACGGCGCGCCACCACACACAAGCCGCACTACAATCGATTTTTTGAAGCAATTGTTCCCTGGCCGTTTGATGTCAAAAAATGGTGATTTCGATTGGCCGCCAAGATCACCAGATTTAACGCCTCCAGACTTCTTTTTGTGGGGTTATTTGAAATAAAAGGTTTACGTCAACAAGCCAAAGACCCTAGAAGAGCTGAAAACCAACATCCGTCAAGAAATAACCGCCATTCCCATCGAAATGTTGAAGAAAACCGTGGAAAATGCTGCAAAACGGGCACAATATGTCGTAGAGGCCAATGGCGACCATTTACGAGATATCATATTCAAGAAATGATGTAAGCAAATCTACTTGAACCCAATTAAATGATATTCATGACGAACAAACAAAAAATTGTTGTTTCTTTGATTTATTTAAAAATAAAATGGGCGCTTCGAATATGCGCAACCCTGTACTGCCCTGGGTAGCGAAAAATTAGGCCTCATAGAAGCGCTCGCGGAAGCAGCGAAGAAGTCATGGGTCTTACCGCCAAAAGAAGCAGTAAATGCACGCCTTCGTTAGAAGAGGCCTAGCTTCATTGCCTATTGGGAAGTAGAAGAGGTTTGTGGTCATAAGAAAAATAAAATATATTTAGTAAAAATGAGTCTAAATCAGTGAGCCAATAGGCAATGAAGCTAGGCCTCTTCTAACGAAGGCGTGCTTGCCTCTTCGGCAAGCAAACATTTTCATTTAAAAAATATATTGAGAAAGAGTACAAAACATTATTTATTACATTTGTGAATTGTACTTACCTTATTCCAGCTCCTTATTTTTTCATTTAACATCAACAAAATTTAAATTAAATACTTCATATATATGCCTAGTAACATTTTTTTGGCAGTTTTAATAAAGCCTTTTTTAGACAAACTTTACCGTAAAACAAAATATATATAAAATAAACTATTTTAAGCTTGAAAACTATGAAAACAGTGCTGGCTTAGATGAATATAAAACTCTGCGTTTCTTAAGTATCAAATGTAAACAAATATAACAGCACTCTCCGCATCGCTTTTTTATTCTTTTCGGTATACAAACAGTAAATAAATGGCAAGCTAGTCTTTTATGTGCTATTTTTTTGGTCCAAGGGGCTACAAAATTTTAAAATGTTTCAGTCTTATTTATTTGTTCTGAATATTTTTTTTATGGTGCTAACAGTTTTGTAATGTTATGAGCTTTTGATTACATTTAAGTATAAAACATTTGTACAGTTGTCAATAAATTTACATTTGTCAATCAACAGAATAGGGCTATTAATCCCCTGTACACGCGCGTATACATAGGGCGATAATGAGTTAAACATGTATATCGAGGTCCTCTACATATACTCTCCCTCGATTAGAAGTCAAACGATTAAAATAAATTTGATAGGTTTTTAGATTGCTATTATATTTAACCCTCATCGGTCCCTCGTATCAATTTGATACAATTTTTGTCTTTCAAGTTGAATAAAACAAAACTGCCCGATGGAATGAACCGGTTTTTGGGAAAATAGCATGATTTTGCCTGTAGAATCGGGCTATTGAGTTTTTATTGTTCGGGCATTTCTGGTTTTACCTGAGACGAAATAGTTACGAATCGGTCCCTCGTATCAACTTGATACAATATATCTGCCGAAGGTTATTGCAGTTGTTTTTTGGGTTAGGCTTGTTTTATTTCATTTTTTTGTTTTCAGTATGTTCTTGAACACACCCGAGTGAAGATTGAATTGAATTTGTTTGAAGTAATAAGTGATTTTAGTGAATTTTGAAGTGATTTTCATCTGCCGCATACTTTCATTGCGTTATAGTACATACATTCAATTGATTTCAAAAAAATGGAAAAAAATTTACGTGATAACCGTCAAAGAGACGAATATGATATGGATTCTGAATCTGGAAGTGAAGCAGAAGAATCTTCAGTAGATAGTGATGATGATTTCACAATGGAGGAAGAATGCGTTGCAGAAATGAGTGAGCCACTGGAACAAAATGTGGCAGAAGAAATTGCCAAAAATGCAACAGCAAAATATTTGTCAAAAAATAAAAAAATGCAATATTCAACGGAGCCAGAAATTCATATAGGCGCGCTGATAATATTGTTTCAGGTTAAAAACATATCCTTATTATTGGGCTTCCTTATTGTTTTGTGCTTCATACTCAGAGTTTGTTTCTTTTTGTTGTTGTTGTAGGACCAAAACTAGTTGCAGCTGCTCATGTTGTAGATGTTTTGTCTGCATTTGATTTGTTTCTGCGACTGATAGAAAATACTATTTTGAATATGACGAATTTATATGGTTTGCGGAAATACAAAGAAGAATGGAAACAAATAGATATGGATACTCCACATGCGTACTTCGGATTACTACTGCTTGCTGGTGTGTATCGTTCGTATGGTGAATGTGTTACACAACTCTGGAATGAGAAAACCGGTCGACCAATATTTCGAGACACAATGTCACTGAAAATGATAAAAAAAATTCATGGATGTGTCAGATTTGACGATAAAGAAGAACGTAATGCTAATACTGCTTCTATCCGTGATAAATTGGCACCGATAAGCACCATATATGAAAAATGGAACCATAATTTGCAAGTTGTATACATTCCAGGCAAAAATGTTAGATGAACAGCTAGTTCCATTTCATGGACGCTGTCCGTTTCGACAATACACACCGTCGAAACCGGCTAAATACGGCATAAAGATTTGAATTTTGGCCGATTCAGCTACCTGGTATGTTTACAACACGGAAATTTATGCTGGTCGCAATCGCAACGCCACTCCAGAGCGCAATATTGGACGCCGTGTTGTTTTGGATTTGGTAAATGGGCTGTCGGAGAGGAATATCACATGCGACAACTTCTTCACATCTTATGAACTGGCTGAAGAGTTACATAAACATCGAATGACTATTCTGGGCACTATACGGAAAATTAGGACCGAAATTCCTCCAGTATGAGGAAAAACCTGTGTATTCGAGTGTTATTGTATATGACCTCAAATTACAAGCCATTTTACTGTCGTATGTGCCTCGGCGTTATAGATATGTTATACTGCTCACTACATGGCACAATGCCGTCGTTATAAGTGAAAATGCTGAGAAGAAACTGAATCTAATTCAGGATTATAACAAAACCAAGAGTGGCGTGGACACTATGGACCAGCATAATTTTTTTTAGTACAGCCAACTTTTTTATTTTTAGAGATATGTTTATGCTTTTGGTGTTATTGAAAATTGAATTGAATATGTAACAAAATTGATGATAAAAAAAAAGTTCATTTATTACGTTAAATTCTGAGAAATTTACGTTTAAAGTTGAAATTTAATAGTTTCAACCGATTAATTTCATTTTCACACGAGCACAGCTCGGTAACGGTTAAGTCGGCAGAGTTTGTTGATATACCGTTAGAGAGATGATTTCATTATCGCGGAACACCCTGCATATAAAATTCTTGAATACTTCCTAAAAATGTATCCATGAGAAATTATACACGAGTAAAAATCTTCTTGAAACTTCCTAAAATATATCCTTAATAAAAGCTATAAGAAATCATACAAGAAAATAGAATTTTCAAGACTTTAACAAGGCTCTTTCAAGCAAAGCTTGCATAATCTACTTTTATACAAGTACTTTTAAGTTGAGTTGGAGTAATTTCAATTGTTTAGGTGGAAGTTATTATCTGGGGTTGGTTTTTCCGATGGTACTGTTTAAATTTTGGGAAAATCTCATTGTTTATCATTGGTTTGCAAAATAAAGTGAAAAAAATAAGAATTTGCAAGTAACTTTCCGGTATATGTTGATAGTTTAACTGTATTTTTTAAGTGAAACAATTATTCTTGTAGTATTAAAGTCTTGAAACTTGACCCACTAAAACTAAATTTTTGAATTTTTAGCCCAAAAAAAGTTTTTTTACTTCTAAGATAAGAATTTATTATATACCTATACATATACAATGTTTTGTATATATATATAATATACTAATGTTTTTTTTTTCTTTTCTCTTTCTAGGTAAGTGTTACACGAATGTTTTAAAGAACTAATCCATTATTGAATCTCGTAAGTATTAGGTTTTCTTCTATTTATAATAAAATCTACAAATTTATCCTGTGTTGAAAATCATCATAGAAAAAATTTGCATTTTTTAATTAGCCACCTTTTTCATTATATCAAAATAAATTACAATATTTGGTGAATTAAAATAAATCAACTAGCAACAACATGCATTTAATTGCTCGCAATAAATGCTTTGTCGGAATTGCATCACGTTATAGTATTGCATGTGCTTAAAAATTAAATCAATGATGAATCATCCTCATCACTAGCTTTTTGGCAACACCGACGCCGCTACCAACAACAGTAGCGACGACAACAACAACACCAACTATTACTGTGCAAAGTTGCAGCAGCAACTAAAGTTGTCTGCAGTTATTATGAAGCCAATCAATGGAAATTTTTTTGCAGGCTGCTCTGTTTTTTTGTCGTTATATGAGCTGCTAGCTGCTGTTGTTATGTGAAATTTTGTTATTGTTGCTGTAGTTTGTAAAATATGTTGTTCATTTTCGCCACAAATATTGCACCAGGTCACGTACAAGACATGCTCAGAAGCATACTATTGCATAATGTTTCAAAATACACAGAGAAAATTTTTTAGTTTTTAACTACACTCTTAAAAATGATTAAAAAAATTACTACAATAAATGTTACTAAATGAACGCACATATTGTTGATTTAGAAAAAATTACACGCTACTCTGCAGGTTTTATCAAGTTAGGTAAAATTAAAGCGCTTTTGTTAATACTCTAGTTTTTCTCCCATTTCCCACTAGTTCAGCTGTTCTCTAGCGCTATTTTACGCTATTTCATCTGGTTTTATGTTAATATTGTTTTTTTAGCGTATTTTTTAACAAATACAAAACACTCATCAGTTTTTTTTTTTTGAGCTTGGAAAGACCTCAATAGTCTTGTAATTCTATTCCATAATTATGTTTCTCTAGAAAAATTTTATTGAGTGTTGATTAATAGAAATAAATATATTTTATCTAGAATAACTTCATAAATATTGTTTTTGGGGGATTTTTCATATAAATGACTTTCTTGATTTTTTGACTGAATTTGATTGAATGATTTTTCTTATTTTGACGGTGCACCCTTTTTCAAAATAACCAAAACGTGAAAAATGTTTGTAAAAAAAAAACAAGTTGGTGGCCCATTTCACCAACTGTAACTAAATATCTAAAACTTCTAAGTTTTTTTGCTCCAAATGCACATTTTGAAAAATTGCTCGTCCGAAACGTTTTTTATAAATTTTTGAGCATGATCCATGAAATTAAAATTGGCCTTGCAAAAAATTAAAAAAATTGGCCTTGAAAACTGCTCATTTCGTACAAGCAAACTTGTTCTTCTGGGAACAATGCAAAAATTGGGCGATTTTGTATTTTTTTTTTTTTTTTGTCCATTTTCGTTTTTTGTTTTTGGGCCATTTTTCTAAAAATTGTTGAGCTTCTTTTCTTTTTGTTGGGTGAGCCATTTTTTATGAATTTTCGGGTCATTTTTCATTGGGTGATTTTTCATTTTTTCATTTGGACGATTTTCCTATTGGGCGTTTTTTCATATCGCCGAAGTGTTTAATTTTCTTCTACAATTATTTCTTTCGACTTTTTTTTTAATTTAAAAAAAAAAAGTAATGGCCATTTCAGCCCTTGAAAGGACTATGACTGAACTTCTTATGATAAATTGTGTTGTGAAATGTTTGAACACAAATGATCGAGAACTGGACCTACATGCTTTATGCCGACTCCGAACGGCTTATGTTCTCAAGAAGCTTTTCATGGCAGTTTTTACTCTCTGAGGTTTGCCATTGCCTGCAGAGAGGTGACGGCAGAACAGAAAAATTAATTCAACTAAAAAATTTTCAGATGCGAGTCAGATGCGATTTGAACCAGGATTCTCTGGCGTATGAGCCACACACTCTACCCATTACACCACGGCCGCCACCATTTTTTTTTCTTTTTGGTTTAGTGCATTAAAAAAAAAGACGATGGAAATAAATGCATTTGTAGCATTTTTATTTAATGCACTCAACTCAAAAGAGCGTGAATGAGAAATTATTATAAAAATAAAATACAGCAATTATTGTACTTAATATTCGCTACATTTTTTAGAGTGTAGCTTAGCATTTAGTTCAATATTTGAAACATAATATGATTGGCAAAAGTTGGGAAGGATGGGGGATGAAAATAGACTTTAAACCGCATGGAGAGGAGCAATTGCATAGATACTCAGCCCAATTATGAAACATTTTCTCCCGGAATTTGTAAAAGGGAGTAACCGTTTTTAAGACAAAGTTTAAAAACTTTTTAGAAATTTTTAATGCAAATTTGTTCATCAACCGTCAAAATTCATGAGTGTAACAGAAAAAACTAAAATGCTTTTTAAAAAATTATCCTGAAGATGTCAACAAAAAATTGACGTAACGTTGGGAGATAAAATTGAATTTTTGTTTTTAATAAAAATTGCAATACTAAAGCATTGGCCAATAACCTCTTTAAATTATCTTAAATAAATATAGAAATTGGCCCAAATAATCAAAGAATTAAAATGCTTTTATCTGCTATCTTAAAAAGGAAATCCCTTTTACAACTCCCGGGAAAAAATGTTTCATAATTGGGCTGACTATTTAGCAAAGAGCGGGAAATGAAATTAAAAGAACTATAACTTTATTTTATAATCGATCAGTTTTTAGAGTGTATGTAAAGTCAGGAACAAAAGTTGAAATAAGCCCCACAAACTTAAATTTTTAATAAAAGAAAGTATCAAAGTATAAAAGAACACAGCTGAATGTGTTAGAAATGAAAAAATACGTTGGACAAAAATTTAAATACAATTCGAAAATATGTTCTTGCAGTTTCCTCGGAAAGAAGTTCCTTTATATTTGTTAATTTTTTTCACTTACGCATTTTTATTCAGTAATAATCGTGATTTCAGTAGGCTTAAATACAAAATAATGGTCAAATTAAAACAAATCGAGTCTAGTGTCAAAGATTTGACAAAAAAAAAACCTGCCGAGCTATAAAGTTGTAAAATTGACAACTGCAAGTTTGCAAAAAATTATAAGAATATATAAAACTGACAAAACAGTGGAAATTGGCCCAGAACTGGGCGAGCAAAAAAACTTTGTCACCAAGATATAAGCCTTATCCTTAAGGATGTGGTCCAAAATTAAATAATAAGTGCACCAAAGTTTGCTGGTAGTATTGCTGCAATATCAGGAATGCATTTTCACCCAAAAACTGTGCTTTATGAGACAGGGACCTTTATGGGGCAAGGGCCATCAATCTTCGTATGGATTTCGCAAACAAGTACAAGGATATGGATGAGGACTTATGTCATCACTGTTAACGTTAGCTCCGTTATGGCCCAGTTTCAATTTTTTTCGAAAGTTTTCGAATTTTGTTTTTATTTTATTGTTTTAAAAAACATCCTAAAAATGTTTAAAAAAAATTTTGGCATAAATTTCGAAGCCGTTTAAGAGATATTTATGTTTTTATGAGTAGTAAACGCTCATAAAGTAAGGTAAACAAAAACTTTAAAAGAGTTTTTCTCGAAATGACATTTTTTGAAACGGCTTGCATTTTAATTCGAAAAGTACTCGTTCGATTACCTCAAATCATGTTTTATTATTTTTAAAAATGAAATACGCTGTGAGTGAACCGACAAAACCAAATATTGGGTTGACAACTAAGTAATTGCGGATTTCACTCATAGATGGCTTTAGTTGAATTTTTAGGTTTGCTGAAATAATCGAAATGTCAAACACATTTTGTTTTTTGATAGTTGGTACTTCAATTGTCAATCAGTAAAAAAAATGTTTTTGATCGGTTGTGTAGTTTTTGTTTGGCGTCTGTTGAAAAATTTCTGCGATTTGTTAAAGAAACGTAATGAAAATTATCCATTTTTAAAACGATTGATAACTGGTGATGAAAAATGTGCTGTTTACAACAATGTCAATCGGAAGAAATCGTGGAGCAAGCCAAGTGAACCAGCTCAAACAACATCAAAAGCTGATATTCATCAAAGATTATAAAGGAATTGTCTATTTTGAACTTCTACCACCCAACCGAACGATCAATTCAGATATCTACATTGAACAACTAACAAAATTGAACAATGCAGTTGAAGAAAAGCGGCCCGAATTGACAAATCGAAAAGGTGTTGTATTCCACCATGACAATGCAAGGCTACACACATCTTTGGTCACTCGGCAAAAATTATTGGAGCTTGGTTGGGATATTTTGCCACATCCACCATATAGTCCTAACCTTGCACCATCTGATTACTTTTTATTTCGATCTTTGCAAGACTCTTTGAATGGTAAAAATTTCAATAATAATGATGATGTCAAATCGTACCTGGTTCAGTTTTTGCTGATAAAAACCAGAAGTTTTATGAACGTGGAATTATGATGCTGCCTGAAAGATGGCAAAAGGTCATTGCTCAAAATGGGCAATACATCACAGTATAAAGTTATTTCGTTCCATGAAAAATTGTCCTTTATTTTCTAAAAAAAATCCGCAATTACTTAGTTTCCAACCTGATAAAAAATATTTTGAAGCGAAGCTTTTTACTCCTCGTTCTGTAATTTGCTTGGCGTGAAATCTGAAAAATTTTCGACAGATTTTTTCTTGGAAATTGGTTGCTAGCGCTTATTACAATATGAAAATTTAATACTTTAATAATAAATAATAAAAATATTTTTGGCCCGCCCCGGATCCCCCGCCGGGGATTGAACCCGCGTTCTCTTAAATGAGAGTCTAACACACTATCCACTAGGCCACAAAGACTTGATAGGAACAGTTGTTTATTCAATATTAATTGTAACAGAAGCTATGCTGCAGTAGATCGTCACCATCTATCAATAGATAGAGGATTGTGTATTTGCTATGCTACAACTAACAAATCGCTACCTTAATATAGAAAGGCCCTATCTCAAAAGGCCCTAAGTCAATAGGAGAAGGAGAAAACTTAATAAAAAAATGAAGTTCTGTAGTTTCGAATTTTTTGTAAACAAATTTTTTTATTAAAAACTATAAGTGATGTAGCGATGTTACAATTCTTTTTACTGTAGAAATTGCAGAACTTTGTTTTTTATGAAGTTTTTTTCTTCTCCTATAATGTAAAAAAAATTGAGTTAGGGCCTTTCTATATTAAGGTAACGAAATATTTGCCACAAGGTGTCTCCTGCATCGGTGTATTTGTGAATGCGTTTGTGGTGTTGTTGATACGAAGAAAATTAGCAATGCCCACAAGTGCGTTGACAAGTGCGTTTTTAAGTGTCAAAAAAAAAAGATGATATCAATAAATATGGGCTTAACAAACGCATGCATGACATCGGCAAGGTATCTAAGATGTTTGTTAAATTTTGTTTCGTGTGCGTTCTTTAATATATATTTAATATATATTTTTATCCTCGTTCTGTGATTTGCTTGGATTGAAATCTGAACAATTTTCGACAGAGTTTTTCGCTAGGTAGTACTTTGTTGAAGGAAAAAATTTCTTCAGTGCAGCCAAGTTCACAACCATGTGTGGAGAGTTAAAATGGAGAGTCGCTGGCATTATATGCCCGTATATGTAATTGACGTGGAAATTTGACATTCAACAATAAAAAAATAAGCAGTAAATATGTTTTCTGTATAAATGTAATTTATTTTATGTTATTTTAAATTTTTGTGTTTAAAAGTTAAATTATTAAAAAGAAAAAAAATTATTAAACTATCAAATCTATGTAACTGAAAAAAAGCTTCGCTTCTCTCGTGTGTCCAACGACGCACCTGTGTTTTTTTTTTTTTTTGCTCATTATTTCATTTATAAGGTCCGATTTCGTGCACGAAAAATGTTTTTTTTTAAATTTATGCGCCATTTTTATTATTTTTTTTGTAATTTTAAACTTTTTGCCGGTTCACTCACAAGGCAAAACTGTTCTAAAAACAACCTGTTTTTATTTTTCGCTCCCTGGAGAGGAGATATTATGCAAGCCGCAAGAGACCTTCCGTTCGCGACCTCAACTTTTACACGCTGTATAACAACAAATATTGATGCAAAAAAAAAATCGTTAATTTAAGACTTTACTAAAAATTAATAAAAGTTATTTCGATATTTAATAAGATAAAAAAAAAATACATTCATTTTGAATGCCCGCTTTTTTACTCAAAAAATTTAAACTGGGCCTTAATGCCTGCATTTCTTGTTCAGCTATCAGGCAAACAGAAAACATAAGTAACAACGTTTTTGTCTTTCTTGTATAGGGACCGCCAGAAGGGCAGATGAGGGGGTGTATGATGTGTAAAAAAAAATGTTGGAGATCAAAAAATAATAATAGGACCAGCTCATAAGTTTGACAACTCTAGGGATCAATTCAGGAGATATATGAACTATCATCGACAGTTTTTTGTATGGGGACCCCTAGAAGTGTGGTATATAGGGTTAGGTGTGCTCATAAGAAATATTGAAGGGCAAAAACTAATAGGGCCAGCTTATAAAATTGAAACCTCCGGGAGTCAATTCGGAAGAGATATGAACTATAATCGACAGTTTCTGTGTTTTTTGTATGGGGATCCCCAGACAGGTGGCATATAGGGCGTATCTATGTGCAGAAAAAATGTTGAAAGACAAAAAATAACAGGAACAGCTGATATCTTTGACCACTCTAGGGGTCAAATCAGAGATGAAATATAATATGATAGGGGTAGGGTATGTTCAGAAGAAATGTTGAAGGCCAAAAAAAAAAAAAATAGGATCGGTTCATATATTTAACTCCTCTAGAAGCCAATTCGGGAGAGATTTTTTTTTTAATCGCAAATTTTAATATTTATTCAAGAGAAGATTTTAAAATACTTGAAAAATTAATTTACCGATGTACGTACCACTGATACTAAGTGGAAACTTTACTAATAACTTTACAAACGATAAAAATCTATCACCATGACTATGTCCAGCGATCGAAAACTCAGTACTACTAAACATAAAAAGTCGATCGATGCAGTTTTACACGATATTTACAAAAATTCCAATAAAAATTTTTGTTTCTTACTTTAGTTACCAAAAAGCTATGGTATCCTTTTTAGAATATAATGAGATAATTGAAATATGAATGATTTGAAAATAGAATTAATATGAAAATTAAGAAAAAAACACTTTTATTTTATATCTTTCTGTTCTTCCTAGCTTTAAATTTTCACTTCGATGAGCAGTCCTACTACTGGCTATTTTTTTTTAATATCTGAGGCTTACAGACGAAAAAATTAATACAATACAATAAAATTAGTATTTATTTTTTATTAGATAAAGAAAAAATAAGTGCTAACTGTAGGCATAGGTATGTTCACGAAATTTCGGTTAAGATCATTGAACCGGAGTTCATCTCATATAGCAGACAAGTTTTACCTACTCCAATATCTCACATCTCTTTTCAAATCTTTTTTCAATCAGCTGCGTTTTTGTATTTTACACAATAAAATTTGTTTTGTTTTTTTCTGCTCTTTGTAGATTTTGATCATCTGCAAGTGGAGAATTGAAGTCTCCACTTACAATAATTATCATAGGTACATTTTTAATTAAGATTTAAGAACCTTCTTTTTTATTTCATTATTTGTCCTTTTTCATTATTAACCTTCTTAGATATGTACTTAATTTGAAATAAAATTTGAAACAAAAAATTCCATTAAAAAAACGCTTCACTTTTCCCTTAAAAAAGAAAATCTGAAAAAATTCTTCATAACTGCAGTGTTATACAGGGTGTCCCGCAATTGAGCGCAACTATTTACGAAGCTGAAAGGTTATGTCGAGCTGAGCAAAAAATCGTATGGGAGGGGGGGCTATTTTCACATTCTTAGGAGCTACAGGGTTAATTAATATTTCACGACTTTGATGCACGTTATTGTTTCTAACAGAAAAACTAACATACATAAAACTTATTTTGATAGCTCATTTTAAAGGCAATAAAATCACCTTTCCAACGGTATGTCAACAAACCCCACCAACTTAATCGTTACCGAGCTGTGCTCGTGTGATCATGAAATCAATCGATTGAAACTACCAAATTTCAATTTTGAGTGCAAATTTCTCAGAATTTCGCGTAATAAATGGAATTTTTTTTTAGGATCAATTTTGTAATTTATTCAATTTTCTTTTCAATGACACCAAAAACATAAACAAATCTTAAAAAATAAAATAGTTTGCTATACTAAAACATTATACTTATTAGAAAAAAAGTGATATCTACTGCATAACTAATTGTAATGTCATTATTTATCATTATTTTCTAGTATAATTTTTTTAGTACAGCCAATTTTATTTTTAAAGATACGTTTATGTTTTTGGTGCCATTGAAAAGAAAATTGAATGAATTCAAAATTGATCTAAAAAAAAATTCATTTATTACGCAAAATTCTGAGAAATTTGCACTCAAAGTTGAAGTTTGGTAGTTTCAACCGATTGATTTCTTCTTCACACGAGCACAGCTCGGTAACGGTTAAGTTGGTGGGGTTTGTTGATACACCAAGAAATGTGATTTCATTGCCTTTTAAATGAGATATAAAAACAAGTTTTATGTGAGTTAGTTTTTCTGCTAGAAACAATAACGTGAATCAAAGTCGTGAAATATTAAGTAACCCTGTAGCTCCTAAGGATGTGAAAATAAACTGCGTAAATAGTTGCACTCAAGTGCGGGACACCCTGTTTATATATACTGGTTCTATACAGTTTTTGAAATGATCTTATAAAAAGTTTTAAGTATCACCAGTCACCAGCTTGTTTTTATTCATTAGAATTTTCTTTCAGTGTCTGCTTAGTCAGCACTTGATTGAATTTTTTTCGTTTCTAGTTTTTTTTTCATATCGCTACTTCAAATTTCTCTTGGTTTTTAATTTCTTATTTTCTACTTCCGGTCTCTCGTGTGATTATCCTTTATAGTGGAGCTCGTTATTATTTTATGGCACACACATATACATATAAATGTTTATATATATTTATAATTTTTTATATACTTTTTTGCTGCAAGTTGTTGTTGTTTTAGAGCGGCAAACTTACCTCCTTGACAACCTAATTGCCCCAGCAGCAACAACAACAACAACAACAACAACTACTACATTTGTAACTACAAACATGACTAAAGTCTGCGAATTATGGCGACGTTTGTTCTTTTTTTTCTGCCTTTTAGCCGCGTTGGCAACACGGTTCATTGCATTTTAAAGCATGGCTACAAAAACAGCAACATCACGAACTGCAACAACAACAAAAAACATTTCATCGGGCATGCCAAAAAATAAAAAATATATAATGCACATATATACGATTATGTATTTATATATATGTACCTAAATTTATACTGGTATATGTATTAAGATATGTCTGCAAACTACCAGTCAGCATATCCTTGCTGGCTTGCATATCCTGTTTCTTCACTTGCCAATCGTTGCTTGCTCAGTACGTTATTCTCAGTAAAACTCGACTCATCATCTCAGTGGACTGTCGCGTGTGTGTCCTTTTTTGTGTTCTTTATCCTTACCAAAATATTGCAATCTATTGCATACCTTCTGCATTTATATTTTTTTTTTAAGAAATCCTTAACTGTGGTAAAATATTTCATAACACGTTTCTATTTAAATTGTGCTATATTTTTATACTGGTGAAAAGGAACTTCCGGAAAAATGGTGGCCATTAATGCATGTAAGTGTTGAAACATTTGTAGTGATTGGAGGAGAAGCTTATATATTCAAATTAGGAACACATGTTTAAGTTAAGGAATTTTCAGAACAAAGGAACTTAATATTAATAGAAGGGATAAAGTTATTTTCAAGTGGAGTAGAGTAAATTTAATTGAATGTACGTAAAACGAACTGAATTATCTATGACACAGCTTCATCTAAATTTGATAATCTTTAAAAAAGAGTAGAGCGTGAATGTATTGTAAAAGAAGCTTTTCGTACAAGTTTTATAAGTAAAAAATCTACAAGATTTCTTAAAAATATTAACCGTTGTACTGATCCAAAGTTACCCAATATTTCATCAGTATTATAATTTAAGAAATTTTCCCTAAATGAACACTTAAATAGGCACTGGTCTGAATTGTATTGGATAAAATTCATTATTATTGCCTTTTATTGAAAATTTGTTCAAATTCTATAGGCAGTTGAAGAAGTCAAAGAGAAGATATTGAACAAATTTAGTACCGACAAAACGGTACAAAAAATAAAAGAAATGTGTATTTTTTTCTGAGTCATTATTATATGTTTGCATAAGTTTTTTTTATTATCTTTCACAATGAAAATTAGAACCTTTCTTCCACGTGAGCAAGAATAATATGCATTCCCTTTGAAAGCTTCGCCGTGTTAGTTTTTCGAAACAAGTTTCAATTTCAAAAACTTTAACAAAACCTTGCAATACATTTCTGCAAGACATATTGACTGACAAGGCATATTAAAAAATATTCGTTTACAAAAAATTCGAAACTACAGAATTTTATTTTTTACCAAGTTCTTTTTTGAATTGAATTTGTATAGTACACTGAGCTAAAAAACAACGTGAAATCAAAGAGAACCACTTCAATTAAAATATTTTTCAGAACGATTTGGCACCAAACACAAAAATATTGAATTCGAAATGCTTCCACTTCGGAAAACACATATCCAGTTAAATGTTGCTTCCGCTTTAAGCTAAAGTATAAACCCTTTAAAATTAAAAGTATTCAACTTGAACTTAATGTAGATTTAGAATCAAATCAAAGATGAAGCATATTTAATTGGAATACTAACGTCTTTAATTTAAATTCGCTTTAACTATGAAACAAGTTATCTTCTACTTTGATTCCACGTCGTTACATAAATGAATCAAAGTGATTTTCACTTTAAATCAAATACATAACATTTTTGATATTGAATGGATACAGGGTCTGTAAAACAAAATCGAATAAAAAAAACAATATTATTTTTAGCAGAATTGTTCTTTTACTGAAATATTTTAATACATTTGGTAAATTTTTATAATAAATTATATGATTATTCAATATATTTCAGTTATATAAGGGATTGTGATTTAAAAAAATGTACTTATAAAAATTTATTTCTTACATAAGTTTTAGCATTATACCAAGTGAAGTATAAATGCAAAGGAATACTTGTGAAATAAGAAATATTTTTAAATTACCTCTTGTTTCCTCCATATAAACAACTTTTGTCTGAACTCAGCCCTTAGCCCAATGTTTTGGATTGCTTCTTTAATGTCGTCTTTGGATAAATATTTAAGGGACTGAAACGTAATACCTCGAGCTACATTTCTTGGAGTAAAATAATTTGTATTTTTAAGCCAAAACAACATAACATTTAGAAGAGTCTTTTCCAAATTATAAATACTAACTTATTTGCAAGATATACATAAAGCAAGCCTAAAAAAAAAAAAAATCGCTAACTATTTGAATTGTGTTTAGTGACAAAATATGGAACATTTTTATGAAGAAAAAGATCTCTAATGTTCAAACATTTGTTGGCACTAAAAACTTGAAATGAAATGAACGATAGACCCCTTTTACATTGATCAAGACTTGAAGTCAAGTTTTTTTGACGTTCTCTTTTGAACTTGACGAAAGCTTTCACATTGGTCAAGACTTGAATTCAATTTCTTGTCTTCTTTCCTTGTTTTCTTAAAAAATAAAGCGAGATAGGTAGCTAAACGATTGCAAATAACTATAAGAAACAGCACAACACAAGATAACGAAGGCATACAGTACGAAGCAGGCATGGCAGATTGAAGGTAACCTTTTTTTTCTTTGTTCACAAACTTTGAACGCGTTTATCTCGAAACCATGTTTTTCATACTGGTTGCGGTACTAGCGGGTTCATTTTTTGACGAAATTTTTTTATTTTTTTAAACTTGATTCGCTATCGTATGATGAGTTTTTTTTAAATTTTTTTTTTCGATTTTTTATGAATATTTAAAGTCAATATTTTTTCGAAAAAACACACTTTCAAATTTGGAACACCACCAAAAATTGAAAAAAAATTTAAAAAAAAAAGCTCGTGTCATACGATAACCAATTTTGTTAAGATTTAAAAAAGTAATTTTTTTTCCCGATCGGACAATTTTTGCAACTCCCACGAGGCCCCGTTTTTTTCTCTGCCGCCAGTTTGGAGCTCTATAAAACCATGTTGGAGTGAAAAATATATTTTTTTGAGTTTTTTTTTTCTTATAATTTGTTCAATCCTCTACAATAATAAAAAAAAATTTTGGAAAAATGTTTGTTTTTGACTGAGTTATGAATTTTTAAAAAAAGTCTATTTTCTCTGCCGCGAATGTCATGTCCCCCCTTAAAGATAACTAAAAAACTTTGTCTGCGAGTATAAGCTATTTAAAACCTTAATTAATAGTTGCCCAAAACTCTTAACTTGTCTTTAATTGCGGTAGGAAAATAATAAAAATAAGTCAAGTGCACATAAAAAAAATACTTATGAAATGCCTATTAAAGAAAAGGCTTACCTACATATTTCTCTTTTGATTTGCTACTTCTAAAAGACCCTGAAATAACTTACCCAGTTTCTGTTTACAAATGCCAAAAGCTTAACGTAAAGTTTTCATTAAAATTCTTAGGGCAAAAACAGCAGCAGCTTCATTAAAATTTCGCTTGATGAACTTTCACGAGCATTACACGGTAAAAAGTTACACAAGCTTAATTAAATATTTATATTTATACAAATTTTCTTTCACTTATTTTTTTTTTTTTTTTTTTTGCAAAGAGCAACTTTTTACATACCAACAAAGTTTTTATCAAAGTACTATAAATGTAAGCGGTTAAAAAAAAGAAAAGCGATAACATTAACTTAAATGCCATAAATATGAAAAGGTCGTTTATTTCAATTAAAAGTTTTAGGTACTTCCTTCACCTACCACACGCACACAGACTAGACACACACACACAAATTTAACACTTGGCCGCACTGCTGCTTGCAATTTTTCATTACCAACCAAGCGTATACTGCTTTTAACATATTCTTTAAAATGTTGCTACTAACATTAATGAGGCCCTTGAGCTTGGCGTAAAAAAAAAAAACAATATAATGCCAAGGAACTTAAAATACCCGCTCAAAAGTATGCTTGAATTATGTGTACAACACATTGATAAAGAGTAACTAAATATCTAGCATTTAACTTGAAAAGTCACGCAAAATTCTGCAGATGTGATACTCTGCGAAATATTTGTTAATTTCGTGCATAGCGTAAAATTATGCAATTTTTAAGCACACAAGTCAGGCGTAATTTTCTATAGCATACATTTTGGCTGACAAGATTGAGTCCTAAAAGAGACAGCAACAAAAACATTGTTATTTACTCGTATCTTCAGCGTTCGGCGTTGTCGCTTTTAATTTAATTTTCAAGAACAATTTGGAAAATGATTTCATAATTGAAACACCAACAGGGAGGACGGACGATACTGGGGTGTGGGGCTTGGTATGATGAGGAGTATACAAAATGTTGCATACATTTTGGCTATGCTATTTGTAATTGCTATACAAATACAGACAACAAGCAGTGAGTCAGGCAGGCAACAAGCTAGTATAAGTGTGTGTTTGTGTGTGTGAATGTGCTTTTAGAGAAATTTGCACATCCTTTGGGAATATATCAACCAATTCAGGCATTCAGACAGACAGTCAGGCACACTCGCAGACACATAAAGTGACGCGACGCCTTACCTAGCCAAGGGGTTCAAAAATGGCAACAGAAGGAAGTTTCTACTGCGCCATGTTTTAGTGCATGCTTTAGTTTGCTTGCCGCTTTCTGCTTGTTTGATATATTATTAAATTAAATGCAAATTAAAATGCTTTTAGAAATATTAATATATCAATATAGTTCTGCTTGAGAGTTAACGTTTTATTATTAAATTATATCTCTTCATTCAGATACAACTTCTCCAGTTAATTGATTTAAAGATTTCAATATTTATTTAATACTTTTATAAAGTTTTTTTGAGAAAAAATAGTTATAACTAATATATCTCGTATTTGTGTTCCAACTCACTAAACTTTATGGACAATAAGAAAAAAAAAAATTGAATACTATTCAAAGATTATTAAATTTTGCATATTACTTACTTACTTAGTTGGTCGTAACAACCCGTGTCCGGGTTTCAACCGACCTCATCAGCTCTCGCCAGGCGCCTCTGCTTTGCGCGCGCCTTCTCCAATCGGATACACCAAGTGCGGTTAGGGCTTCCTCAGCGTGGTCCATCCATCGGAGGCATGGTCTCCCTCGTCGTCGTTGACCAGCGACCCTCGCCTCGAGCACCTTTTTCGCTGGAGCTTCGTCGTTCATACGATGGACATGACCCAGCCAGCGTAGTCGCTGCACAGTTATACGCCGAACTACGTCAATATCATCGTAGAGCTCATACAGCTCGTGGTGCATTCGGATGCGATAGTCATCGCCGACTCGAACAGGACCGAAGATTTTGCGAAGAACTTTTACCTCTTCATGGCTAGGTGGTGGTACTTCCACTCCGTCATTGTTGATTGGTAGCTCTGAACTGCGCTCTCCATGGGCAGCATTGGTGGAATCGTCACCAGTAAGTAAATTGGAGAAGTGCCGTCTCCACAATCTCAGCACACACTGCGTATCCGTATTCAGATCTCCATTTTCGTCTCTACAAGTGGATGCTCCGGGCTTGAAACCTTGGGTTAGACGCTTGACCTGTTGATAGAATTTTCGTGCATCCTTCTTGCCCTGGTATACCTCTAGTTCCTCACGCTCACGCTTTTCCTGCTCTCTTTTCTTGCGTCTGAAAAGGCGCCTCTCTTCCTTCCTCTTTTCCCGGTAGTTTTCTCGCACGGCTCGCGTTGCAGCTGACTGCAGCGTTTTTCTATAAGCGGCGTTTTTTACTGCAGTCGCAATGCGACACTCCTGATCATACCATTGGTTCCGAGGTTGCGGGCGCCGGAAACCAATGACTTCTTCAGCGGCAGCGCGCATGGAGTGGGATATATGCTCCCAAAGTAAGCCGGCGTCGTCGGGTCCAGAGGTTGGTTGGATGAGCTTAACCGAGAGTTGAGCGGAGTAGGCTTCGGCAGTCCGTTGTAATTGCAGCTTAGCGACATCTAGCTTTCGTTGCATTCCTGTGCGTATGTTCTTCGCATTGCATAATCGCATGCGGATCTTGGCTGCAACAAGATAATGTTGACCCCCCCGAAATGTACGCACATCTAGAACACTAGAGGCATGCCTTCCGTCGATTACAACATGATCAATTTGGTTTCGCGTTTTTTGATCCGGGGACAGCCAGGTGGCCTTGTGGATGTCGAGGTGCTTAAATCTGGTGCTACTAACTACCATGTTTCGCGCCGCGGCGAAGTCAATCAGTCTTAGACCGTTGTTCGTGGAGGTCTCATGAAGACTGAACTGACCGACAGTGGGGCCAAAGATGCCTTCCCTTCCGACTTTCGCATTAAAATCGCCGAGGACTATTTTCACGTCATGGACCGGAAGGTGGTCGTATACGTCCTCAAGGCTAGCGTAGAAAGCGTCTTTGACGGCTTCGTCCTTTTCCTCCGTCGGGGCGTGAGCGCAAATAAGGCTGATGGAGAAAAATTTTGCCTTGATGCGGATCGTGGCCAATCTTTCGTTGACAGGTGTGAACCGGGAAACAAGGTATCGTAGTTTCCGGCTAACAAAGAATCCACATCCAAATTCGCGCCTCTCCGCAGTGTTCTTGTTTAGAGCAGCCTTGCCCTTTCCATCGCATTTCCTGGATGGCGGTGATGTCAGCCTTTATCGTTTTGAGGGCTTCCGCCAGTTGGATAATGGCACCTTCCCTATAAAGGATTCGGGCATTCCAGGTGCATATCCGTAAATCATTGTCCGTTTTTCGTTTGCGGTGGTCGTCAACGTAATTCGGGTTCTTATCCGAGGCTGGTTTAGTTTTCATTGGGCAGTAGTAATGTGGCGGGACCCAAACCCTGCGCACATTCCATGTTTAAGGTCTATGGAGTGACCCGCCGCTCAAATTAGCCGTCAAACTGACGGATGCCAGTTTGCCGTTGCCCAGGGAACACCACGTGGAGGTTTGAGTCGACTTGAGACGATTTCGACATGGATAATGCTGGCCTCGCCAGGTTGAGGCGGTCAGACACGTTGCCATGTGAAGGTTCGCCCCCTGTTCCCCGGAGTTATATAAACACATAACTTAAAAATTAATTATTATTGTAAATAGAAATTACAATAACATTCAACAAAAAACATCAACTTAAACAGCATAACACAAAAAATATAAGCTAAAAAACAAAAAATAAATAACCGAAACGATCATCCATATTGACTTATAATATGAGGTCATCCATATCATACGTCACACATAGGGAAGGATGGTGTGGTGGGGGGAGGGGGGAACTCAGTCATGCATTACGTCAACAAAAATATGCTGAGCACCCAGTGTGGCTGGGAAAAAGAAGAAGAAATTGCATTCCTGACTTTGACAATACATACTGTCAAAGTTCATAAATTGACTTTGATTGTAAGCATTCAAAGTGGTACACGATATCAATCACCTTTATATCGATACAAAACCACATTACCCTAATCGATATTAGAAAGCAGTATATATGGGTGGTGTCCCCACTATCAAACATAAACTTCACACTAAACATTTGCAATAAAACACTTTACACAAAACTACTTTACTTTAAATTTTATTTTTAGATCTAACAAAAATTCGTAAAATTTTCGTCAGTTCAGAAAAATTGTTCAAACTTAAATGTTTAAAATAAAAAATATATTCAAACATAAAATTTACAAAAAATAGAAAATGTTTATAAAATAAAATTTATATGAAAAATAAAAACGTTCGTTTGCACTAAATATTTATATGAGTATAAAAAAATAAAACAAAAAGTAAAAATTAACTAAAACAAAACATAAAACAAAATTTTTAAAAAAGAAAAACTATAATAGAAAAATAAATAAAGAAAATAAAAATGAAAAACCAAATAAAAAATAAAAAACAATATAAAAAAAATATAAAAATATATAGTTTAAACATTATCAAAAAATATAAAAAGTATAAAAAAAAAGAATAAAAAAATATAAAAAGTATAAAAAAATATAAAAAGTATAAAAAAATATAAAAAAAAACATAAAAAAAATTTAAAAAAATATATAAAACTAGTTAGGGTGGAGCTTCGGCAGGGTACCGAAGCTAAAATACCCCCCCGCGGTCATATTGAAGTATATTCGAAGTCTTTAGCCACAACATACACGATGACATTCAGTTTTATATATTAATGAAAGGGTTCCTATTTTGATGGCGTCACTTTGTATGGGAAGTAGGCGTGGTTTTGATCCGATTTTGCCATATATCATAGAGATGGTTCATATTATATATCAAAGCTAATGTGCAATATTTCAAGACATTTCATTAATTTTTGTGGATTTCTAAGAGATTTAACGTTTAAAATAAAGACAATTTGTATGGGAGGTAGGCGTGGCTTTCATTCGATTTTGATACGGTTGTAGGCGCCATCTAAGTAAGTAAGTAAGTAAGTACTCAATGCTTAGAAAGCAAAACCGATACAAGTTGATATAAAAAAAAATAACAACACATAATTAGCTTTAAATAATTATTAATAAAGCTTTACTATGAAAACTTTCAGCTTCCCAGCTAGCTTTTTGTATCGCGGAAAAACAGAAAGCGAATCTTATTCAAGAACAAATTTTCGCCGGCGAGCTCGCTGTCTTAACGCTTTCTGCTCTCTCGTGGGAGAAAAAAGTATATCGTGGCGAAATCTTCAAGAAGAGCAGAAAATGATTCTTACTGAGGAGCAGAAAATGAGTCTTCCTATTGAACAAAAATTTTTGAAATGCCTCTATGATAACGGTTTTTCTTCTCCTAGACGCAGAAACGGCGAAACTAGTGTTTTGAACGTTTTCTTTTCGCGCAAAAGGAATCTCGCCTAAATATCTTCCAAAAGTATCGCTTTCGCTTCGCCTCGTCGAAAGGCGAACAATTTATCTTCCAAATGTTGGCTAGATTTATCCATATTATTATACATGAAGCGTTTTTCAGCTTCAACAATAAGCTTCCGGCATAGGCGTTCACTTTAAACTCTCTTTTAGACAGTTGATAGAAAACAAATAAAATGTTTCGACTTTGTGAACTATATCTCTATTGAGCAAAAATTGTAAGTATGAGGTCCTCCTCTAAAAATATAACATTGTAATTGGGCTGCTTTCTACCTGTGCTGCTTTATGGCGCTGAGAAATGGGTAGTTTCGCAAACTGACGCAGCTGCTCTGGGGGTGTTCGAGAGAAAAGTTCTTCGCAAAATCTTCGGTCCTGTTCGAGTCGGTAATGATTATCGCATCCGAATGATCCACGAGCTCTATGAGCTCTACGTAGACATTGACGTAGTTTGGCGTATAACTGTGCAGCGACTACGCTGGCTGGGTCATGTCCATCGTATGGACGACGAAGCTCCAGCGAAAAAGGTGCTCGAGGCGAGGGTCGCTGGTCAACGACGACGAGGTATGGACCAGACCGAGGAAACCCTGACCGCACTTGGTATCCGGTTGGTATCCGATTGGAGAAGGCGCGCGCAGAGCAGAGGCGCCTGGCGAGAGCTGATTAGGTCGGTCGAAACCCGAACACGGGTGGTTACGGCTACCTAAGTAAGTAATTGGGCTGCAATAAAAACTTTTAAATTTGTTGAACTGTGTAAATGAGCAAATTTTGAAAGTTATTTGCATTCCATAAAAAATACTTCAAGCAAAAGTTCGGAACCTATTATATCTCATTCTTAAAGTTAGTTTTTTGTATAAAAATGTTGCTAACAGATTTTTCATAAAATCTTAACATTCTCTTGTCAATTTTCATTAGAACCACCACTGTTTAAGTTTTTGGAACTTATGTCTTTAAATGTCAATTAACTTCAATTTTTTAAGTTATGTGTTTATATAACTTCAATAATTTTTAAATTATTAAAGGTTATATTTTATCGAGCTCAAGGTCAATGTTGCTTTCCGAAGAATAACAACTAACAACAACAATACCCTATTTAGAGTATCAATCACATAGCAGACTAGACAGCTGTTTCGTTGGCCGCTACACCAACTCATCAGTAGCCTTTTATCGTGATTCTTGCTTTAATAATTGAAAAATTATTGGAGTTATATAAACACATAACTTAAAAACTTATGAAAGAAGGTCGTAATTAATTTACAATTAAATTAACTTCAATTGTAAATTATTTCTTATTGAATAAATCAATTATTTAAGTGTACATTCTCAAAAAAGATTTAATGCTGCCACTGAAATCTTATCAACATTGCTAAGATTATGCATTAAAGAACAAACTTGAATATTGTGAGTAGGTACGCGTCATACTCAACCATCTGTATTAGTCGACATTATAGACAACGTTAAGAGTACACCTATTTATCAGAGCGTTACATTTGCTGCGCAAAAGTAGACCTTAAGTGGTAACTGCCACTTACATAATTACGGGAATACCTCGGTTTAAGACAAACAAAAGGTAATAAAATATTGTAAAGGTAGTATAATTTAACAAACACATGTAGAGTTTGAGCACAAGTACACTTAACAAAAAAAAAAAATGTATGTATAATAACAACCGTTATATAAATTTTTTTTCAAAAGCTTTTAACTCTGAATATTTTCCTTTATGATAATAACAACATTTTTAATTAGCTTTGTCAATGGGCGACTTCACAAACGACATCTAAGCAAAATTCTATGAAAACGTAAGGTGTTTATGGAGATTAAGGGGCATTCGCTTTCAAAGTGGACAAAAAAACACACTTATTTAGATATTTTTTTTAAATTAGAATATGAAATAAAGGAGGGTAGGGTGAATTCGCTACAAAAAAGCATATTTTCGAAATTTTTTGAACAATACAGTTGATATTTAACATTTGAAAAATATTCTTTGAAATTCTCATTAATTTTTATAAAAAAATAAACGATTGACAGCGAATTCCCGCGAACGTTTGAATGATTTTCGTTACTTATCCGGAGGGCAAAAATCTAAGGCTGACGTATTTTTCTATACGTGCGTTACGGTTTCAAAATGACGTGAAAATGAGAGAGAGACGGTTTATATGGTGCTTACAAAAAAAAATTGTTTTTAATGTTAACAATTAGTTCAGTTTAAGCTCAGCTTAAACATTTTTCCAGCCTCTTATTAGCTTGCGTGGAGTTTTATGTTATGCTTGTGCTAAAACCTTAGCTGGGGCCACTTAAATGTGTTATGTCTTCGAGCCGGATGAACTTTCAATTAGCCAGTGTCAACTAATTATTTTTCATACAAATACTCAGTTTCGGTTTTATTTCGGTTAAATTAGCTGTTGTCAACAGAAATCAGGAAACTTTCAGTTAAATTTAATTCAATTTAATAATGTCTTAGCGAGCTTGAACTATTATTTATATTTATTTTTCTAAAATAATCACAAAATTCAATTTGTTTGCATTCAAATGCGAACTTAGTTTGCTCCAAAGTAAAAAATCTTATTTGTGCTTATAATGATTATATTCAATTATACAGCTTTCTAACTATGTGGCAACGCTATATAATGTTTGTTTTGTCCTGTGTGTGAGTTACAGTTAAAAGCTAAGTAACAATGCCGCATTGTTAACATTCATTGCATGCTCATGTTCAACTGAGGTTAACAGCAGGACTGCCTGTCAGACCCACCATTGTTGTTTCTTGCTAATAACATGCATTTGTATTTATCTGCATACATTGATGAGAAATAATTGTAATAATAATACTCATCAGTAAGGAAAATTAAGACATGTGGATTTTGTTGTTGAAAATTAAGTACAAATGTCAAATAAGAGGAAGGCACAAAGGAAGGCGTGGGTAAAACCAATTCGTTATAATAAAGCAACTCTGACAAATTATTGCAAACTATACAATGACTTTACGGGCACAATTGTGCTTTGTAGTAATGTTGGATGTATAAGAATAAAATTATCTGAGTATGTCTTGTCTACGTGTATGAATACAAGACAAATAATGAAGATATGCAAATCACTACAATTAAGCACAGTACGAAATCGTCACAGTACGAAATCTAACGCGCCTTTGTATATTTTATCGCTGCATATTTATAGACGAATATATTTTATCGCTCTCGGCAATGAGCTCGTACTTTTTGGTGAAATTTTTAAATGTGATCTTAATTCGTGTACCTATGAAAACTTATGCCGAAAGCTTATGAACGAGAACGCTAATAAGGCTTTTAATACCCATGTGAGAGCTTATAAGCCGCATATGGCAATGAATGGCAAGAATGAGAACTGTGCAGTGAAAAAAATGTAGCTCTTAAGAGACTTATTGCAAATTTTAAAATTTCTGTGTACTCCTTGAACAAAGAGCTATGATTCTGTGTAAATTGGTTCGACTTGCACCGAAATAAAAACTTAAAGCAAATTAACAATAAATAATATTCAATATATATTTAATATAATAATTTAAATAAATTAACATTTATTCAATAGCTTTGTCAATTCGGTGTCTTCCAAGTCCTTGGATAAGACAACCAAGTTTTATTTGTTGATCTATCGAATTTTATTTGAATGGCAAACTGTCGATATATTGTACAATTTACCATAAATTCGTTCTATTCAAGTCTTTTTATATAATTTTACATAAGTTTAAGTGATGATTAAATCAATTTTTATACATAGCCTTTGTGTACTTTAACAAGAATTTGCTCAGTTTTGCAAACTTAAACTTTAACAATTCAAACATTTTATTTTTGTAGATACTATCGAAGCTTTCATTTTTAAACAATGCTTACCTTGCACAAATACTTTTGTGATTTCACATTAGTTTTGCCACTCAGTACATTTTTCTTTCACAAAAGCCAACTTGTATGTTCTTACTATGGTTTTTTTCTCTGGGTGTGGGTGATATTAGTGATGTGACGATATTAGTCGTTAGCTCGAGTCGACTAGAGTCACTAGAAAAAGGAAATGAAATGGAAGTTATGAAAAAGGGATGAAATAATTATAAAAATTTTGCTCATCAGGAAAGAGAAGCCCGATACAATATTAATGATAATGTTATTTAAAAGAATTAACCAATAATACAAAAACCGTGGCATAAAACACTGCATTTTTCTTGTTTGTTCTTTGATTTCATTAAATTAAAAACATTGAGATAAGCTGTATCTACTTAATTTTTCGCATCTATAAGGAAAATAATTTGCTTATTTTAATTTAAAATATCATTACAACCATCTTACCGATATATAGGATCCATATTATTAGGGTCAAAGCGAAGATATAGTAATAATATATAACACTTAATCAAAAAAATGCAAAAGACTCTTCTTCTTTTTCTTTTTCTTCTGCTTCTTCTACTTCTACTTCAGCCTATAATAGTAATACTTTGCCCCTGTTAAATCATTCAACGTTTCAATCTTTTAATTTTTCCCCAGTAGTTGAGTTTGATGTTGGTAAATGCGTTTCACAAATCAAGTCAAATGCATTGGCTGCTGATGGTATTCCTATTTAATTTCCCAGTATGTTAAATTCCAAGGAATTTTGTCAAAAAAATTGCAGCCTCCTCAGGAGTTCCGCAAGGCAGCCACCTTGGTCCTCTTCTTTTTAACATATTTATATCAGACTTGTCAGAAGTCCTGAACGATATCCCACACCTTATGTATGCATATGATTTAAAAATGTACTATGCAATCAAATCAGAGATAGATGCAAATTTTTTACAGTCAAAACTGTTGTCTCTTGAGCAATGATGTATCCAAAATAAACTGCATCTTAATGCCAATAAATGCAATGTTATAAGTTTTTCTCGTAAGAACAACATGGCACTACATACCTACCAACTCAATAGCACCGAGCTTAAAAGAGTCAATCATGTAGTGAATTTTGGAGTAGTCTTGGATTGCAAAATGCGCTTTAATTTGCACTATGACAAAATTTTGTCCAGAGCCAGCAAACAGCTTGGTTTTATAAAAAGGCGAGCAAATGAATTCAAGAATATTTGGGTCACTACATCCTTATACTGTGCGTTAGTGCGGCCAATACTTGAATATGTCTGCATAATTTGGAGTCCGTCCTTCGATTCCCATAGCGAAAGAATCGAGTCTATTCAAAAGCAATTCTTACTATACACGTTGAGAGACATGTACAACCCCCGTGATTATAATAGCCTTCCTTCATATGAATACAGACTCAGCCTTTTAAACTTGATGCCATTATCATCAAGAAGAACATTATTGGGCTCATGTTTCACATTCGATGTTATTAATGGTGCTATTGACAGTGAATATATTTCTAGTATGATATGTCTCAACGAACCAATAAGACGTACTAAGCATACTCGGCTGTTAACTGAATATCAGCACCAAACTACATACGCAAACAATGAACCCATCAGTCGATGCTGTAGAGAATTCAATAACGTATACTTCTCACCTTCCATGTCCAAATCCTCTTTCAAGCAAACCCTGTCTAAGTTCCTCGTTAACCAAAATTAACTCAGGCTTAAGTTAAATTACCTGTATATAAATAGTTACCCGTATGTATACCACATTTAAGCATGCCCTCTCTAAACTTGTTGGAAATAAGTACTGTCCAAGTCTCTCTCTCTTCCTAGTTAACACAGCCTTTTATCTTCTCTCTTTTCTTCTCCTCTTTCTAGTATGTAAGTACATTTTACTCCTATTTTTAATTTTCTTTCTGCCCCTCCTTTTTGGCGTGTTCGTGAAATCATGTCATTTAGGTGGGCGGATTACGCCCACTTCAATTCGTACATTTTCAAACACCAAAACAAGGAAAGGGGAGAAGAAATAAAATAATAAAAAATAAATTTAAATTAAGTTAGAATAAGTAAATTGCCTTGTTTGGCCAATAAATAAATAAATAAATTTATTAAAATCCTACTGCCCCACATCATCAGCCCTCTAACTCATATAATTAATTCATGTTTTATGTCGTCTTTGTTGCCTGATTTATGGAAAATGGCCATTGTTCTTCCAATAGCTAAGAAGCATAATCCGTCTTGTCCCAATGATTTCAGGCCAATAAGCATACTTTCATCTTTAGTAAAAATTTGTGAAAAACTCTGTCGTAGTATAGATAGTAGTACTGAAAATTAGGTAGAGTGGATATATTTTGTTTTATATTGTTTTGTTTTAAAAATGTAAAAGATGGTTTTTCTTTCATTAATAAAAAGCCCCTGAAGATATCAACAAAAAATTGATGAATCTTGCATTTTTTTTTAAATTTTTCTCACTCCCAAAGAACGCATTCTTTAAATTAATGTACTAGTTCATTAATTTCAAGGTTTTTACTACTACTTCCTTGATTTAAAGAACCGATTCTTTGGCTGTAAGAAAAAATTTATAAAATTAAAGAGCAGAGATTCATTCATTGAACCAATGAACTCATACATGAGACCAACTCATTAAAACAACGAACTTTTTCTTACATATTAAGTGCGTTTTTGGTTCTGTGTAGCTGCTTTTTGGCGCTGTAGATACTACTTTGCGTTGCCCATATGCTAGAGTAGCCTGGTTTAATTCCCACCTGAAACAAAAAGTTTTTATCATTTGAATTCATTTTTCTGTTCGGCCGTCACTCATTTTAGTAAATTGTAAACTTTCTACGTTTTTTTTCATTGGGCAGTAGTAATGTGGCGGGACCCAAACCCTGCGCACATTCCATGTTAAGGGTCTATGGAGTGACCCGCCGCTCAAATTAGCCGTCAAACTGACGGATGCCAGTTTGCCGTTGCCCAGGGAACACCACGTGGAGGTTTGAGTCGACTTGAGACGATTTCGACATGGATAATGCTGGCCTCGCCAGGTTGAGGCGGTCAGACACGTTGCCATGTGAAGGTTCGCCCCTTGTTCCCCTTACTTAAGAAAGGAGACCCAACAATCGCAAGTTATAGAGGTTTCAGTCTTATTTCCATCGCATATAAGGTTCTCTCAAGCGTACTGTGTGAAAGATTAAAGCCGATTACAAAAACACTGATTGAACCTTATCAGTGTGGCTTTCGACCTGGTAAGTCCACCATAGACCAGATTTTCACGCTACGACAAATCCTGGAGAAAACCCACGAAAATCAAATTGACACACACCATCTCTTTGTCAATTTTAAAGCTGCGTTCGATAGCCCGAGAAGGGATTGCCTATACGCAACAATGTCTGAGTTCGGTATACCTGCAAAGTTGATCAGACTTTGCAGAATGACGTTGAGCAACACACGCAGCTCCGTCAAAGTAGGAAATGACCTCTCCGAAACCTTCAATTCCGAAAGAGGTTTCAGGCAAGGCGATCCACTGTCTTGCGATCTCTTTAACATCATCATGGAGGGGATCGTACGAAAGGCCGGTGTGAATCGTAATGGCACCATTTTCTGCAAAGGCGTCCTTGCGTACGCTGATGATATTGATATTGTCGGCAGAACCAAGAGAGATGTTACCGCTGCTTTCGCCGCTATCGAAAAGGAATCAGCCAAAGTGGGTTTGACGATAAATGAGGGCAAAACAAAATATATGCTGTCTACAAACAAGGGAGCTCGGCGTTTAGACTCCCACGTTTCATCCGGCAGCTATAACTTTGAAGTAGTCAAGGAGTTCGTTTACCTTGGCACCGCCATTAATACCAAAAACGAAATCAGCCTGGAGATAAAGCGAAGAACAATAATTGCTAATAGGTGCTACTACGGGCTCAGTAAGCAACTAAGTTCCAGAGCCCTCTCTCGATCGACAAAACTAACACTCTACAAGACGCTCGTTCTACCTGTGCTGCTTTATGGCGCTGAGGCATGGGTAGTTTCGCAAACTGACGCAGCCGCTCTGGGGGTGTTCGAGAGAAAAGTTCTTCGCAAAATCTTCGGTCCTGTTCGAGTCGGCGATGACTATCGCATCCGAATGAACCACGAGCTGTATGAGCTCTACGATGATATTGACATAGTTCGGCGTATAACTGTGCAGCGACTACGCTGGCTGGGTCATGTCCATCGTATGAACGACGAAGCTCCAGCGAAAAAGGTGCTCGAGGCGAGGGTCGCTGGTCAACAACGACGAGGGAGACCATGCCTCCTATGGATGGACCAGGCTGAGGAAGCCCTAACCGCACTTGGTGTATCCGATTGGAGAAGGCGCGCGCAAAGCAGAGGCGCCTGGCGAGAGCTGATGAGGTCGGTTGAAACCCGGACACGGGTTGTTACGACCAACTAAGTAAGTAAGTAAGTAAGTAAACTTTCTACGTTACATCTGTCAAAAGAGATGCATCGAACTGTCAGAACAAAACACTGCTAAAAACTTAAAAAAAACTTGAAAGACCCTGTAGTACCGGAATACTGAAGTCAGTATAACTCACTTGTGAAAATAGAAAAAGTAGAGAAAGCATATAAAAAAAGAGAAAAACACGCAGTAACTGTACCTTTTTTTAATAATCATCAGCTACTTTTTAGTTTCTTCGGTCTTAATATTGTTTTCTTTTTGCATAGAAATACAGATACGTTTAATTCAGAAATTAATACCCTTCACTATTGCAGACTTGCTAGGCTGTAAAAACTCACAGTCGTAACAATCACTTTAAATTGTTAGTTGGGCTTGGTTAAGTGTCGACTTGTAAATTCGCTCGAATAATAAAGTATCAGTTGCAAGATGAAGATGAAGCTAGCAATTTGCGAGCTTTCGTCCGACCACAAAATTTATAAAATGGGTCAATTCACCTCGCTATTTTATTTAAACTTTGCGGAATATATGATTAGTGACGATGCTGCGGTAATAGAAAAATTTCCATAAACGAAATTTTACAAAATCCGTATCTATATATATTTCAACTTTTCACGGGAATTTTGCTCTTGTGAACTATACATTTTATGGTCCTTAAAAAATATAAGAAGCTTGAATGATTATAATCTTAATTAGCTGTAGTTGCACAATTATTGTATAAATACAGGAACGCGCACAAATTTCAAGTATATTTTATGGCATCCATATAAGTAAATTCTCATCCATCCATGCTGCCAACATTGTTCTAAGTTGCTCTTGTGTGTTATGCTCATAGATGAAGATGCAGAAAGCTGATATTAAATCATCTACCATAAAGATGCTTCTTTTTTGACGTTTCTAACGTTGTTACTGCCGCTGCTTCACATATGCATGTTTTTCAAGTCCAGAGGTTTTTGGTTAATTGTGTGTAGCTTTAGCTTTTATTGCCTTGGGCTCACCTTGTTGTAAAATTTTGCATTCGCTGTACCCCCCAACCCCCTTTCAGGCCCCTCTTTTTGTGTGCTATTCCCTACAGTCAAGGTAATTTTAATATTTTCAACAACTTTGCCAGAAGTGTTGTCGTCGTCGTCGTCATCGTCGTTGTTACAACTATACAACAACAAAAACTACTACTACAACTATGCAGGCGTGTTCCTATGTAAATCCAAATTTATGACTTCATTGGAATGCAGCTGATGTGTTTATGTTTTGCTGCATGTGGAACTTAAAATATAACGAAGTGTGGAATAGAATGAAGATGTGTACATTTTTTTATAAGCAGCTTGCTTCAAGATTTATCGTTACAAAGTTAAAATTTAGTACTTTTTGTGAACGTTAATATTCAGCAAATAATATCAAAAAATATGGCATTAGCTCTGCCAAAAATATTGTGAATATTTTTAATAGAAAAAAGGGATGAGATTTTAAGGTCCATAGAAATTTTATCGATATATAATTCTTAACTTTTTAAAAACTAATTAAAGCGTGATTTTTTAAGTGTTTCAAAGAATTTGCATAATTTGAAAGAATTTCTATAATTGAATAAATTGAATCATACTAAAACCATCACAAATTTCAAACTTGTGCGCAATGATAGACCAGATAAGAGAAGTAGATGGTGGGGTTGCAATTTAATGTAAGAAACATTTAAATGTTAATATACTGAATGAATCAAGGCAATCTGAAATAGAATTTTTAAAAACTGATTCACTGTGTAATTAAACTATGGATTCTTAACACTTTAATTTATCTGTTAACTAGTAAATATCGATGTAAATATTGATACATCAAGTTTGTATTTGATCTTGTGTGCCGACATCGATATTTTATTTTCAATATCAATACCACCTTGTTCAAAAAGAAAGGTTCATTCACACTGTGAACCGGACTTAACTGTCCGATTCGAAAAATTTTTTGACAAGGCTGCCAAATATCAGCGTCTCTCGTTGACATTTGGTAAAGTGACAGTGTTTTGTTTACAACAACTTTTTTCGTGCCTTCCATTTTTACGATGGAAGAAAAAATTGAGCCACGAGTTTGTATCAAATTTTGTGTGAAAAATGGTTTCAACTGCGCCGATACGCGTTAAATGTTGGTGAAATGTTACGGTGACTCTGCTCTATCGTATCAGAAGGCAAACAAGTGGTTTAACCGATTTGTGAGTGGCCAAGACGAAGTAGAAGACGACCCTCGTACCGGGAACGTTGAAAAAATCAAAGAAATGTTGGTCAAAAATCGCAAATTAATGATTAGAGAGATAGCACAGGACGTCGGCATTTCAATTGGATCCATTCAGAACATTTTGAAGAATGAATTGGGCTTGAGACGTGTCACTGCGAAGTTGGTACCTCAACTCAAAAGAACTCAATTTCATGAAAAAAAGAGACCGAGTTGCTATCGCGAAAGACATGCTGGAATGGTCGAAAACGACGAATCATTCATCGAATCCATCATTACTGATGATGAGACATGGGTATACGAGTATAACACGCAAACCAGGCAACAGGCGAGTGAATGGCGATCGCCAGACTAACTGAGACCGAAGAAACCACTTCGTTTTCAGACTGTTTTCATGGACTACAATGATGTAGTTCACCATTAATTTTTGCCAGACGGTCAAACGGTCAATAAACAGTATTATTTGGGCGTTATGAATTGCGTGGATTTTGCACCACGATAATGCATCTTATTCATGACTTTTTGGCCAAAAACAACACGATAGCCATCCAGCAGCCGGCAAATTCACCTGACCTGGCTCCGTGTGATTTTTTCCTGTTCGATCGAGTCAAAAAACCGCTTCGAGGAACGCGTTTCACCAGCAAAGAAGAGGTCATGGAAAAATCGATGAACGCTCTGAAAGCCATATCAAAAACCTTTCCAGAAAGGTTTCCGTGACTGGATCAAGCGCTGGCATAAGTGCGTTGCAGCCGACGGGGACTACTTTGAAGGCGACAATATTGATTTGGATGAATAAACTTGTACTTTAATTTTTTTCAATAAATGAACCTTTCTTTTTGAACAAAGTGGTATATCGCGCATTATACAGGGTCCGCCATCTAACGTTTTTTTTTTGGTGAATGGTAACACTTAGCACATTTCTGATTTGACAGATAATTTGTTTTATCCTTCCGCTGAACGAATATGGTTGTGTATACGCTTGAACAACGCTGGGAAATATTGCCTGCGATCGACTTACAGAAGATGCCGATTTCGCCAAAAAAAATCGTCTTTTCAGATGAAGCTCATTTTGATCTTGGCGGGTATGTAAACAAGCAAAATTGTCGCATTTGGGGCACAGAAACCCGCACGCATACATTGAAAAGCCGATGCACCCAAAACGAGTCACTGTTTGGTGCGGATTTTGGTCCAGAGGCATAATTAGGCCATTTTTCTTCGAAAATGAGTAAGGAGTGGCCGTTACAGTCAATGGCCATCGTTATCGGGCCATGTTGAACGAATTCTTGTTCACAAAAATTTAAGAGGAGGATATTGACAACATTTGGTTTCAACAGGATGGCGCTACGTGCCACACAGCCGAAGCTACACGATGTTTTACGCCCTGTTTTTGAAGATCGCATTATCAGCCGCAGAGCTGATGTCGTTTGGCCACCTCGGAGCTGCGATTTGACACCGTTGTACTATTATTTGTGGGTGCCCTCAAAGATAAGTGTTACGCCGACAAGCCAGAGACAATTGACGCTTTAAAGGACAATATTCGTGAAGCCATTGGTGAAATACAGCTGCACACAATCGATAATGTGCTTAAAAATTGGACCGATCGTGTAGGCTACTGCATGGCCAGCCGAGGCAGCCATTTGAATGAAATTATTTTTCATTAATAACCGGAAGGATTGTACATTCAAATAAAAAAAGAAATTTGAGAAAATATTCAGTAGTTTTTTTTTTTTGCATTTTCAAAAAAAAAAAGTTATTTGGGGGACCCTTTACAGATTTGACATTCCCATTTTCATATAATGTCTTTTAGCGAGAAACAATACAGCGATTGAAATTTTGGTGAGACAGATAAATAAAATTTCTGTTGATCATACAATTTAATATAATAACTAGTAAGGATGGAGCTTCGGCAGGGTACCGACGTTAAAATACCCCCCGCGGCCATATTGAAGTATATTCGAAGTTTTTAGCCACGACATACACGATGACATTCAGTTTTATATACTGACGAAAGTTTTCCTATTTTGATGACGTCACTTTGTATGGGAGGTAGGCGTGGTTTTGATCCAATTTTGCCATATATCATAGAGATGGTTCATATTGTATATCAGAGCTAATGTGCAAAATTTCAAGACATTTCATTAATTTTTGTGGACTTTTAAGAAATTTTACTTTTAAAATAAAGCCAATTTGTATGGGAGGTAGGCGTGGTTTTCATTCGATTTTGCCTAATATCGTAGTCAGAATTAAGTCTGAAGAGCAAAGCTCACCTGCCAAATTTCAAGGCATTTCTTTGATTGTTGTGGATTTTAAAGACATTTTACTGTTAATATAAAGTCACTTTGTATGGGAGGTAGGCGTGGTTTTCATCCGATTTGGCACATTTTCGAACTTGATCTTCCTTTTTTAAAAATGAACTTATATTTTGAATTTCATCGCGATAGCTTTAAAATTGCGGCTGTAATGTCGACAGACGGACACACGGAAATCGACTCAGGAGATGATGCTGATCAAAAATATATATATTTTTCTATGCCTACCACGCCTCCTTCATGGCGTTACAAACAGAATGACAAATTTAATATACCCCTTACGCAGTACGCGTTGGGATGGTTTTATCTGTAGTCAACGTTAAACAGTATCTAGCACACAAGTCCACCTAAATATTTGACGTAATTCATGCACAACTTGAAAAGGCCTTGTATAAAATTAATTTGTCATGCTTTTCTTGAAAGAGCCTTGTAAAAGCCTTGTAAATTTTTTTATATAAAGTTTTATTCAATGATACATTTTAGGAAGTATTCAAGAAGATTTTTACTCAAGTTTATATTTTTTTAAATAAACAAAGTTTCAGTTTGTGAAAACAACAACATTAGAACGGCCTGAATTAAATAAAAAACATTCACTATCAGAAAAGAACTAAAAACAAAACTATTTCAATAATAATAAAAACAGTTTTGTCTAAGCCCGGAATTCAATCGTGTATCAATCTATTGATAATCCGTATCCTAAAACCACTGTGCCAATTAATTACTTTCAAATTTAGTTCATATATGAAATTATTGGAATCGAGACCTTTATAAAACTTTACTTAAGGGAATTCAAAGAAAATAGTTATTAAGTTGGATAGAGCGTGCAGCTGTCGATACAAAGAATCCAAGTTCAATCCGCGCTGGTTGGGCCACGGTTAATATACAAGTATTTTTAAAATGTATGTTACAAGTTTTCTGTTCTTAATAAAATGAAATGTTGAAACGTAGAAGGAGATTACTAAAAACAATTATATTTTTTTAAGTTTCCGAAGTTCCTGCATAAGCCTTGAATAAAAACCTTCTATCAAACTATATATAAGTTCTTGTATAAAGGAGAAAGTTTCATACGATTTTTTCCTTGCATAGAACTTTTATAAAACTTATTTTAAGAGTTGTTAAGGAAGTTTAAACTCTCCTTCTTACATAGATTCTTTATACAAAGTTTCAAGGCTTATTTAGGTGAAATTGTTACCGGGGAGTGGGGGTGACACTTATGTAGAACGTTGCATAGACGGGGCTTAGTATTAAGAAGATTTTCTATATTTTGTTAAAGCCAATGTTTAGATCGAAAAATTTCTTAGAAAAAATATGTTTGAGCAGCAATTGCATTTTTTGGTTTTGTCTTTATTGTTATAAATTTAAACTATAACTTAACCCCTTGTCGACCGACGGTACTTATAAGTACCATTAACATTTTACTGTTCGCTTTTGCTTAGTTTAGTGGATTAGTAAGCACCGTTGGGCTGTGAGTGTTACATTATTTGGGAATTATAATTATTTTCATTTGCAGTTGGAAGAGGCACTTTCATAGAGCTATGGCAGGCATCCGTAGCAAACGTTTTTATCACTCAAGAAGGGGCGGTAGACCTAAAAAGTTCGAGAACCTGTGATCTAGAGCGAGATTCTATTTTATTTCGTTACTCACATTTTTAAATAAAATTTGTTTAGAAAAGTTGTATGTAAGTCTTCAACTGAAATAAATGAATATGTTATATAAGACTTTAAAAATTTGGTTTTATTTTATTATTTTAATTTAATAAAATTCTGTTTGTGACAAACCATGTTCTTCTGTCATATTGTGGGAAAAAATGCTCTGCAAGTGTTTATTTCGAATTTAATATGTGGATAATTTTTTTTTTTTTCTGTAGTGGATACATTTTTGACATTTTTGTGGATACTTTTCTTTATAATCACCGCGGCAATACTGTTCACGTATTAATATAAAGATTTTAAAAACTAAAATGATCTCTTTAAATTTGGTGAAAGGTCAGGGATAATAAAGTCAAGGTTAGATACGAACAAAGATTTTTTACTTCTCAAACATTTCACAGCGAAACACATTGCTCTGTGCGTTATTTATCAAATAACTTGGTTTAAGTCGTCTATTTATTATGCTTTATTGTCTAGCATTGTTTAGGATTCCTTCTCCGACATTTTTATACGAACTCTGTTAAGCTTTGTGCAAATATGCTAGGAAGTTGGAGACAATCCGCTGTGGAAAAGCACTCAAGTAAATTGAATAAATTGTTTTTATTCTTTTGTTCTTCTTTATTGAGTTTTATAGACTGCGCGCATTATTTTTTATTGTGTGCATTTCTTCTCGGTAAAGTTTTTGCTTTTTATTGGTGTTAATGCAACGCCTGTTTCACTAATGTATGTCGCTTTAACACAAAAACCATTGTTAGTTTTTAATTCAATGGGCTTAATTGAATGTTAGATGCGCGTGTAATAATACAAGTATTTTAGAAACGCTATACAAAAGTGTTTTATTTTATTTTAGGTTGTAACAATAGAGCAGCAGGTTAAAGGAATAATGTGCAAAAACTATTTTGAATAATAAAATGTTGCTTTCAAATATTTTTATAACTTGAAATGCTTTTTATTGTTTATTTAAAGCACTAACGGCAGTTGTAAAAACATTGCCATCGCAATTCATATTTTTTGCCATTAATGTGTGTCATCTCGGTGTTTTTTACTGCAGCAGTGTTGCCAGAGTAAATCATTAAACTGCACGTCATCTTTGAAAATGTGCAGTCAGTCAATGCATGAAAATGAAAAATTATGACTAGAAACAAACAAAAAAAATGAAATACATAGAGTTACAAAAAATGCACTTTCAAGTAAAAGTTTTATGTGCTAAAATATGATGTGGCTTTAAATGAAAAAAACAGTAATAATAATAATTAACAAAATGACAGGCAAAGATATATAAAATGTTGCGGTTATGCATGTAAAATATTTTAATGCTTTTTGCAGTAAAACTTTTTATCACACAATATGGCATGCAATGAAAGCTCTTCAAAAGTTATTTCTATCTGTGCTAAGAAAATATGATGCCTACATTTTACAGTTAACATTGTAAAAATAAATGTGCTCTTGAAACTTCACAAAAGAATAATATACTCACAAATAATTCTTAAAAAATAAGGAGTGATTTTTTTTTTGTGCCGATGATTTTGATTTTGAATTAACTACAGATATAAGGTGTGTTTCCGTACTCACACTGTGTTACTTGTGGGACACTATTTTCTGTTTCCGTACTTTCTGTGCTTAAAATGGGAGAAGAAGAACAAGCATAAAACCGCTCTCTCGAGCACACAAAGTGCACAGAGAGTGCTAGAACTCAAGACTCCGAGTAAAGTAAGAACAAGCATCAAGAAGAACAAGCATAAACTTCGCAAACAAATTGACGTTAATTTTAATTGGCGCAATTTACGTTTGACATGTCTGCAGTCAAAATCAGCTGTTTTGTGCTTAAAACTTACTAGAAGCTGTTTCCGTACTTTTTGCAACTATTCTCACATTTCATTTTTATTCTCTCAGTTTGAACTTGACAAATCTTACACAGTGTAGAGTACGGAAACACACCTATAATCTCTGTTCATTTTAACCCCTGTGTCAACACCCGCATGCCCTAATATGTTTTTCATGTGATTTTTCATGAAATTGTGATTTATTGGGTTCTATTTGCCGAATTGGCTTAAAATTTTAGGCATCTGTCACAAATATGGTTTTTTATAAAATTTTAAGCGAAATTTGAAGTTGATATTTGGCTTGGAACGACAGTAATGAACAGTTTTTGCGATATACCTCTTTAAGCAACACCCAGGTGCCTTGAAAAAAATCATTGAAAATTCTTCTTTATAAATGAAGAAAAACATTTTTGTTTTATTCTCCTTTTATTGTTTAAGGGGAAGGTAAGGTTTGACAACTTTTTTTCCCCATATTTTTTTTATTTTTGTTTCTGAAAGTACAACATCTGAATAATATTGTATTCAATTTTTTGGTCATTTGGAGCAAAACTAACGTAGTTACAGTACGTTGAACAACCGTACCTCTAACTTAGTTTTGCGCGTATTCTATTGTATTACTTTTATCCCCTCTTTTCGTCTTAATATCTTCAGGTAAATAAAATGTGTAACGTATATTGTATCCTTCGATGTAGAGTATATATTTCAATCTAAAATTGAGCGCTTAGAAGAGCAGATATGTGCGTCATTTCAGTTTTGCTCCGATTTCGTTAACTCGTGCTCCGTTTTGTTTTTCTTATTGGTTTCGTATTTATCATCGAAAAAATGCCGAAACCAACTGGTAGAGAAGGACGTGCACAGGGTGGCCCAAGAGTAAGCCGACCAAGAAAAAGAGTAATGCCACAGGATCGAAAAACGAAAGTAAGAGCGTCTGGTGCATCAGCGAAAAAAATCAAATTGAATGCTTCGCTTGAAGTCGAGAAAGATCTTAAAAAACATTATCGAATTATAGACTTCCTTCTAGTTTTTTCTACTGTAGCAACTTTAGTGAAGTGTAAACCGTGTGATAGCTCAGTGGCATTTGAATCTTGTAAAAAAGAAGGTCTTGGCTTCAAAATAAAAGTTACGTGGGGATAGTGCAAAATTCTAAACTATGTTCCATCGAGTAAAAGAATTGATGGTAATGTCTACGAAATAAATAATAGATTTGCATTCGTAATGCGAGTTTTAGACCTAGGATATGCCGGATGTGGGAAATTTTGTGGATTGATGAATATGGCAAGTAGTTTTATTTCAAAACCGTGCGACAATACACTTTCATTCAAAAATTAACACAGCTGATGTTTTAGACGCAATAAAGACAATGTATGAAGATTTAAGCAAAGACACGCTGTTGTAACGTTGCCTGGGTGATTTCACGCAGAACAACAACGAAAGAAAGAAATATGGAAAATTAATCCCAAATCAGTGAGTGGTACCGCAACTGTTATTTAAATTGCTGCAAATGTAGCAGCATTACTTTTTAACGTAGGCTCAACTGCTTTTCTGACCTTCATGTAAGATTTTTGCATCACTTCAGGACCAAGTGTGCATGATCATTCTTTCAGAAAACTCGGATTCATACGTTTACGCGGAAATACAAACACGGGTGGAGTGTGATTAGCGGCTGCATTTATGATTCCTACCACAAATTCCTTGCACAAAAGAAATAAAATGTAAATTTTTATATTAACTGAGTTTCACATAAAAAGTAAGACGCAAATATAACACCAACATCCCAATAATCAAAATGATTCACTAATGTTATCGTTTACGAATCGTTTCTCGTACATTTCATTCATTAGCAATTATTAGTAGCGATTCATTTATAATATCGCGAGCGGGAGAAATTCCTCCTTCGTTAATGAATCGTCAAAACCGAAAAAAGCAATTCGTTAACGAGTCGCCAAAACTATTACAAGCAATTCGTTAACGAGTCGCCAAAACTATAAAAAGCAATTCTTTAACGAGTTTCCAAAACTAAAAGAAGCAATTCGATAACGAATCATATAAATCATATAAAAAATAAGAAATAATATATAAAAAAAAAATAATTAAAACTAATTTCAAGCTTACCACGTCAAGAATCAAAACCACGTCTCCTGAGTGCTAGTCCGTCACCTTACCCACTCAGCTATTTCAGATACTGAATATATCTTGCTTAATTTGCTTGTTAATAAAAGCCAGCATTCGCGGACACGGGTTCGAACCCCAACTTGGTAAAAAAAAAAATTATTTTTTTGTTTTTTTTTTTTATTTAGGTATTTTTTTTAAATATTTGGCTTTTCAAAAGTTCGAAAATAGTTTTTTTTATCATTTTTTGACCAACTTTTTTTCGGCTTCGTTATACATTCGTCAAAACCGAAAAAAGCAAATCGTTAACGAGTCGCTAAAACTATGAAAAAGCAATTCGTTAACGAGTCGTCAAAAACTACAAAAAGCAAAATATAAAAACATAAAAAGCAATTTGTTAACGAGTCGCCAAAAGAATAAAATGCAATTTGTTTACGATAACTTATTCATATGAAAATCTTGAACAAATTATAAGTGGAAATTATTTATATAAAGAATAAGCACGAAATAACATAACAGAAGAAAAAATATTTCACAAAATTTTTTCATATACAAATTTATGAAAATTTATAGTTGTCTTTTTTCACCTAAAATTAAAAAAAAAAAAAATACATAAAATTTAAAAACAAATATTCGCTTAAATGACTTTAATATTAAGAATAGAAAATTGGTAAAAAATTATTTTTTTAAAAAAATTTGTATATTGAAGCCGGAAAAAATTGTTTTTTTTTGTTTCAAAACATCTTAAATGGAGTTTAGGAAAGTCATGATTTTAATCGGTTCTTTCTTTAATCATCAAGCCAACCTCTGATGAAGTCGGTATGAAACCATTCGAAAACTTAAAAAAAAACGATTCACAAGCGATTCGTTATCGAATCACCCCTCGCCATAATGTTTATTGGGATGTTGCAAAAACACAAAATCAGGTCTAATCACGCACACGAACCAAATTTAACTGACAAATTTTCATGGAAACCACGTTCCGTTAGGAGCAAAGTTTTTTTAATTTCGCGAACGAAATAGTGTGAAGAGAAATGCCAAAAACTGCCACTGTGGAAGCCTCCCCTTTCTACCCTAATCATTGAATAAAAAACCTTAGATCAAACTTTATATACATAAGTTCTTAAAGGAAATAATTACATACTCCTTTTTTTCTTGCATAAACCTTTTATAAAACTTGTTTCAAACATTGTTCAAGGAAGTTTAAATTCTCATTCCTATATAAATACCTTATACAAAACTTTACTTAAGGCTTATGTAGGTGAAATTGTTATCTGGGATGTTCTTTATTGCCAATCTCTGGAAGGATGGAGAAATTCATTTTTTGCGCAGAATAGATTACCACTTATGTCTGCACATATTTCGTTGATTTAACGGTTTATATATTTCAGAAAAAAGGTCATAGTTAGTGCAATTAAGATATCGTTTTTACCATCTTTGAGTTTAGTCGTTATTCCTTGTCGCCACAGATATAAACCTTTCGAATCTAGGCAAATTCTGATTTCTAAAATTTCTTATTTAAATTAACATAAAACTTAAATTGTTTCTTCCCTCCATACTAATTTGAGCTCTTTCTCTTTTCTAGCCACTGAGATTCGTTGCCAGGAAAAATCTAGGGGTGGCCTTAGCTATGAAGTAATTCTGGCTGAGCCGGCACCAAATGTTGCCGGACCCAAGCGTCCAGTTACACCAGGCAAAAATGTATCCGTTGAGGAAATCGAGCAAAAGTTGAAGGCAGCCGAAGAAAGACGCATTGTAGGATACACTTAAAACATTTTAGTATAGTACAAATAATAATAATATTGCTCTCTTTTTCACAAAAAAACAGTCGCTAGAGCAGAAGAAAATGGCTGATTTATCCAATAAATTAGCTAAAATCGAAGAAGCCACACGTAAGAAGGATGAACTCAACAATGAATTTATCAATCAGACCAAAGAGCTGTTGGAAACCAAAATGGAACAGCATGTTGAGAAACGTGAGGCGATTATTAGCGATTTGAAAGAAAAATTGAAGGTAAAGTCGAATATTGTTGCGCTTTTTTAATTTCAATAATGTAAACGAATTTCTCGAAACACAGATTCATTCGCAAGAAATTGAAAAGACACGCGAACAATTGGAGCAGCAAAAATATATTGAAAAGGTTGCCATTGAAGAGAAATTGAAAACTGCACAAACCTTGCGCGACGAGAATATCAAGAAAATGTTGGAACGTCTAAAGGAACATGTGAGTTTTCTTTTTGCTTTTTTTTTTGCTTTTTTTTCAATCTAAGTCTAAGCTCTTTTGCCTTTGCTCTCACTATGTGTTTTAAAGATTCCCTTGATATGCTTTCATTTAACATTGCTTGCCGTTTCATTCATTCAATAATTAAAATTTTTTAAATATTTTGAAATTTTTGCTATTACTTTTTAAACATTTCGTCATGCATTTTTTTACTTTTTCTTGGACTCATGTTAATGCTTTTTCAACATTTTTGTTATCTTCTTTTTCGTTTTTTTTTTTTAATTAAGACTGTTTTGAAATTTTTTTGTTGCTGGCAATAACCTAACAATTGACTAATATTGCCATAGTTGTTGAACCTGTACTCAAAAGCCGATATTAAAAAAAAATAATAATAATAATAACATACTTAAAATCAGCACAAAAACTGCTCGTTCTTTTTAATTTAAACCCAATCAATTTGCTCACCAAATTCACCCAAAAAAAAAAAAAAAAAAAACGTAAATGTAGCTTATAACAAACCTTAAACAAAAAACATCAAACTTTTCAATTTTAGAACACAATCAAAATCGCTGAAATCAAAAATCAAATCGATCAATTGGAATCACAAAAAATCGAGGAGAAGGCCCGCATTATTGAAAATAAATTGTACACCGCTGAACAAAATCGTGAAAAGGAGATCCAAAAGAAAATTGAAAAAGTTCAAAAACTTGTAGGTGTTACCACGACATGTTTTCTTTTCTTATAATTCTCATTATTATGATTTTAATTGGACTTTATTTAGTTTTATATGAATATTTTATTATTATGTTTAATATTATTTTTATCATTATATAAGTATCATAACTATTATATTTTATTATATTTATTTTTTAATTTATAGCTGCATCTAAGATATTTCATTTATATTGTGAATTGTTTTTTTTTATTGTTATCAAGGCCATGCATATTTTAGAAATCGTTAAAATCGTTAAACAATCATCCATATCATTCGTTAATTGTAAAAAAACTCATGTAAATGAAATCTTTCGCCACATCTTAACTTTATTTGGTTATTGTGAATTTAGTTTCACTGCAAAATTATGCACTGCATTCACAATGGCATGAGCACAACAATATTGCTGTCAATGCTTATTTTGTCAGCACTGTTGTTTGCCTAAATTTTGTTTATTTGGCAAATTTTGTAGTTTATGTACATAAAAATGTAGAACTTGTTTAAATCTTTAGATGCGGAGTGCGTAGAGCAATCAAAATTCGTTCTCGCTCTTTCGAGTTATCATTTATAAAAACAGAAGCAATGAATAATCTTTTCAGAGCAATTCATTGAACGATACGATCTCGCAAAAACTCCACAAACGCTTGTATTGGTTATTCGTCCGTGTACAAAGAGCGCTCATCGTTGTAAGAACATCGTCACTGTTTCCATCCCTCGAGTTCTGCAAATGATGTCCTCTTTATATGAGCTGAAAATCATTTGAATTCATCAATGATAAGATTTTGATACTTTTCAAAATTAACCACTTATTGTGGTTTTCTTAGGGGGGAGGCATTTTTGAGACACACAAATAGAGGGGTCTATTCTCCCATTTTCCACATTTTTAGGGGACGTCGAAACACGTGTTTAACTGTCCACTGTAAGTCAAATTGTAAGTCAAACACATGTTTAAAGCCCCTCTTAAAAATATTGCAAATGGGGGGACAGATAGACCCCTATTTGTGTGTCTCAGAAATGCAAAACCCCAAAAAATGGTTAGATTTTACCTATTTTGCTTCCCCTTCGAGATATGAAACAACATAAAATCCTCGAAAAAATGGAAAAAGAGCCATATATCGAAGGCGAAGCAATAGGTAAAAATTAACCATTTTTTGGGGCTTTCGAAGGGGGGAAGCATTTCTGAGACGCACAAATAGAGGGGTCTATCAGCCCCCATTTTGCACATTTTTAGGGGGGAACATCGAAACACGTGTTTAACTGCCCCCTGTAAGTCAAATTGTAAGTCAAATATATACATGTTTTGCCTCCCCCTTCATAATATTGCAAATGGGGGCAGATAGACCCCACTATTTGTGTTTGGATTCGGATTCAGCGGCCCATTTTTACCTAGTGTTGGCCCTAGCACCGAATTCCTAAAAAAACAGAAAACAAACAAACTCCAATAGAAACGAATGATAAAAAAATTATGACATCAAAATCAAACTCACTCAGTTCTCACTGTATATAACTATCATTGAAAAGAGGTGAAGATTCATTGAAGATTCATACATTGAAGATTCAAATAATCTGAGTGAGGAGAATAAAAAGAGCGAGCTCATATATATCGACTTATGCTCTGCAAAAGCGCATGCTGTCAACAGCAACGAAAGAGAAATGCAAATAAACGATTCGCTCGCTCATTCGGAGATTAACGAATGATCGCTCGTTTGTTTTTCATTTCCAATGAAAGAAAAAAAAACGAAATGCACTGAGTTGAGTTGTATTAAGGTGAGTGAGTGATATTTTACTCCTCAATGATAAGTATTTACGAACTCTGTTTAGATGCTACAATTTTCAATTGTTTTTCCTTCTTAACCAACCCTGAGATTCGAAAGGAATCTGTATTCCTATTTTGCTGTACATGACTGCCATAGGTTTTGATGCGCTCATGGTACAATGAAAGAAGGTAGCCTTAGCAACTGACTATTTCTCAGAGCATCAACCAAAACTTGTCAAAATCAATACAAAGTTTAAATTTTCAGCTGTTTTGCTGATTATTTGTTTTCTCTTTTTCTATGCATTTTTGACAAATGCTGGTCGACAAAAGAACTGTCACTCCTGCATTATAATCATTATTTCGTGGATGCGCTCAATTTTATTTATATATAATACTAGCAGGCCACAGTTGTCCGCGGCATTGACGACGAAAACGCACAGTGTAACGAGTGCGGCCAAAAATATGATAGCTTACGAAAAAAAAATCATAAATTTGTAATTATAAATATGCAGAATCATAGTTTGGAGTATTTATATATTGAATGTAAAAGTTTTTTGCGATATTTTTACTGTTACGGACATGCCACTTGCAAAAGTTGACTGAAAATATGATAAACATTTTTTTACACTTTGTCATTGCATATTTTTTAATAAGCCGTAAATTTTAGTATACAAAATATGCAAAAAATTAACTTGTGTATATTTAATATGTTTTAGTAAAAAATACTTAATTAAAATCAAAAATTAAAAATATTGTGTGTAACTAAGGACAAGCCTAAGAAATCTGAAAAAACGAAAACTTTGAGATAGAATTAAAAAAAAAAGTATTTTTGTTTTTTCTTAAATTTTAAAATGCTTAATACCGACACTTCCTCAACATATTCCCAAAATTTGGTTTGCCGAAACTTAATAATAACGACTTTACGCCCACTTTACTGGAGCATGTTTTGCCGAAAATTAGCAATTTTATATGGAAAAATAACAACTTTTTCACAAAGTTGAAAACAAATAATACAAAAATAAAAGTATTTATGTTTTTCTCAAATTTTTATATATCTAATATCAACAATAACGACTTTACGCCCACTTTTCTGGAGCATGTTTTGGCGAAAATGAGCAATTTTGTATGAAAAAAATTAAAATTTTACAAACTTTAAAACAAAAAGATATTTTTTTTAATAAAAGATCCATATCTAGTTAGTTATCAATTAAAACGTAATGACACCAATTTTTTACTTGTTATTCCCTCCTACCACCCTAAGGTAGGAGGCCATTTGCGACTACCCCCACCCATATAAGTTTTTTCTCGTCTCAGCACGAGAAATCACCACCCGCTGGCTCAACTTCCTTGAGCGTTATTTCCAATAATTGTGCCTACCCCTGTACTTTATTTCAGTACCCCAGCGTCAATATTAACTGAGATAGTGTTTGTCTAGTATTGCCACGCCCATTTATCAAATAACGCATACTTTATTGATCGTAATTTTTAATAATTCTCCCTACCCCTGTACTACAATAAATTTCAGTGCCCTAGTGTCAATATTAACTGAGAGTGTTTTCCTAATATTGCCACGCCCAGTAGTCGAATGCCGCCCACTTTCTTGACCGTAATTTTTAACAATGGTGCCTACCTCTATACCAAATTGCAGTACCATAGTATCAATATTATTCGAGGTATATTATTCGAGGCCATTTGTCGAATAACGCCCATTTTCTTGACCGTAATTTGTAATAATTGTGCCTACCACTACACTAAATTTCAGTGCCATTGTGTCCATATTATTCGAGATACAGTACTGCCACGCCCATTTGTCAAATAACGCTTACTTTCTTTTTAATAATTGTGCCTACCCCTATACTAAATTGCAGTACCCTAGTGTCAATATTATTCGAGATACAGTAGTTTATAGTATTGCGAGTTCTAGTATTGCCACGAATACCGCCCACTTTTTTACGGGCACCTCCATGCTTATGATATCTATCTGTTCCCCAAAAATTATGGCAATCAGGCATATGGTTTAGGAGTTATCGATGTACATACACTTAAAAAAAAAACAGAGAAACCAGCGAACTTGAGAACCTCCTCCTTTTTTAAGTCGGTTAAAAACAGCCTTCTTGTTTAAATAGGTCTAAATCTAAAATTCAAAGGAAGACTTTAACATCATTCAAAAAAGGAACTAAATGTACCAAATTTTACTGATCTAGGATCATTTTTTTTGGGTCTATATAGAAGATTACCGATTTTTGTTATATGGAAGGTGGGCATGCTAGTCGGCCGATTTGGTTAATTTTTACACCAACTATTTATAGCTACAAAAGAACTATGTGTAGCAAATTTTTAATGCTCTGGGATAATTTTTTGGATAAATATGCCATATTAACGATTTCGTTTATATGGGAGGTGGACGTGTTAGTCGGCCGAATCGGTTAATTTTCAAGTTAACTTTTTATAATTACAAAAGGACTATGTGTACCAATTTTATTAATCTAGGATAGTTTTTAGGGGAACTATTCTAAATTACCGATTTGAGTTATATGTGAAGTGGGCGTGCTAGTCAGCTGATTTGGTTAATTTTCAAAATACCTTTTTATAATTGCAAAAGAACAATGTGTACCAAATTTTGCTAAACTAGGATAATTTATAGGGGAACTTTTCCAGATTACCGATTTCGGTTATATTAGAGGTGGGCGTGTTAGTCGGCCGATTTGATTCATTTTTACACTACCTGTTTATAGCTATAAAAGAACTATGTGTACTAAATTTTATTGATCTAGGATAATTTTTTTTGGGGAACTATTCCAGATTATCGATTTCGGTTATATGGGAGGTGGGCGTGCCATTTATTAAATTTGAACGAACTTAAGCGATAATAATTTCTTTATCGTAAAACTCATTCTCACAAAATTTTATGATTCTAGGACAACTCCTTCTATTTTTGGCCACTCACTTTATGGGCTCGTTACACTGTGCAACGTCGTTACGCCATCTGCAATTTTTTTTTTTTTTACATGTATTTCTTATTGAGGTGAGTTTGGTGAATATGTTTCAACGACATTAGGTTTGTTCACTAACAAAAAATTGTTACAAATTCTTACAAGTTTTTACTAGTAAAGTAAGTGTTCTTGCTTACTTGCTTACTTAGGTGGCCATAACAACCCGTGTTCTGCCTCTGCTTTGCGAGCGCCTTCTTCAATCGCATACACCTAGTGCGGTTAGGGCTTCCTCGGTCTGATCCATCCATCGGAGGCATGGTCTGTCTCGTCGACCCTCGCCTCGAGCACCTTTTTCGGAGCTTCGTTGTCCATACAATGAACATGATCCAGCCAGCGTAGTCGCTGCAAAGTTATACGCCGAACTACGTCAATGTCTTCGTAGAGCTCATACATCTCGTGGTTCATCCCAAAGCAACTGCATCAGTTTACGAAACTACCCATGCCTCAGCGCCATAAAGAAGCACAGTTAGAACGAGCGTCTTGTATAGTGTTAGTTTTGTCGATCGAGAGAGGGCTCTGGAACTTAGTTGCTTACTGAGCCCGTAGTAGCACCTATTAGCAATTATTGTTCTTCGCTTTATCTCCAGGCTGATTTCGTTGTTGGTATTAATGGCCGTGCCAAGGTAAACGAACTCCTTGACTACTTCAAAGTTATAGCTGCCGGAAGAAACATGGACGTCTAGACGCCGCGCTCCCTTGTTTGTAGACAGCAAATACTTTGTTTTACCCTCATTTATCGTCAAACCCACTTTGGCTGATTCCTTTTCGTTAGCGGTGAAAGTAAAGTGTTCACGTACTCGAAAAACTTGCAACGAGAAAAGACAGCGTAAAAAAGTGAGAGAGAAAAAAGTAGCTACAAGTTTCTGATAGCAAAATTTCTACTTGCAAGAACTTACAGCTACCAAAAAAAATTGTTTGTCAAAGCAAAAAAAGCTGTCAAAAGTTATTTCTTGTGAATTTACTATTAAAATGAACGGGAAAAAAACATTTGTACTTAAAAGCTCTTGACGAACAATTTAAATTTATTTTGTATGACCCCAGTTTATTTTATTATAATAGTTTCAAATATTTTTAAAATCTCGAATTCACACAATTTTTTTTTTGGTTCCAAAAGAGCTGTCAAGTCGTTCGATCAGCTGTTAATTTGCAAGTTTCTACTAGTCTTCTGTTCACGTACTTTTTCTACTATTTTTCTCTTTGACACTGTTTTTTTCAATTCTTGTTTTACTCTCTCCCTGCAAGTACAGTGCGTGAACAAAACAGGTGTTGCTCTTGTTGGTGTCGTCGGTATCTTATCAGCTATCTTATCTCTCTTTCTCAGCTACCGTTATTGTCAAAATCAACTCAAATATTTTTTTGTCACTTGGCAAACTGAGTCCAACTAAGCCTCCGCGTAGTGTTGTTTTTGCTTTTTTTGACAGTTATGGTAGTTGGCTCTCAGCCATGCGACTACCTTCATTTATTCTACCATGGTCGGTATAGAATTATTTCTATTTGGACAGGCGACAAATATGGGCAAATCCCAAAAATGATCAACTACAGGTGAAAAATAAAAATTTATTAAAAACTTATAATTTTAGGGTATTATCTTTGAGAAACCTTTAAATTTTATTTATTTATGCAATTTATACAATAATTTATCTACCATGGTGATCAAATCCCCCGCAGTGTTTCACAAATGTACTTTTTCTTTTTAGTAAATGTTTCCTAAATGTTTTTGTTTTATTAAAAATGGAAGATATTGGCTGAAGATAATAATGAAATGATTGAGGCAAGGAAAGAATAACATATTAAATTTGTTTCTTAATTACTTAAATAGTTAATTACTTAGTTACTTAATTACTTAGTTACTTAATTACTGATTTACCGACCTTATCCAAATCAAAAAATCTGAAACGTCCAACACGAAACGTCCGAACAAATGAAATAATTTAGTGTGACCGGTGTATGGCTTTTCTGAAAGCTTGTTAAATTTATAACAAATATTGTCTGCTGACTTTTTTATACGGCTGATAAATTCGCAGATCTAGGCATAGAATGAACTTAGTCTCAGAATGACTTCCATTTCATGAAACGTCCGAATGCATGTTTAAAATAAAAATATTGCTTTAAAATTAGCAAAAATTATTATTATTATTATACCAAATTATACTAATTTGAAAATTATTATACCAATAGATAGCTTTTCGAAAATATACACCTATCTTAAATATAGCTCTAGATCGTAGAAAAAATTTTCGAAAGAAGCTTCCGAATGAAATTTCCGACGCGCTGGGATTTTCCCATATTGCCCCATTTTTATTGCTTAGAGAACACGTCAACAACTTTTTTCATTTAATAATTTGCTTTGCGTGAAATGGACTTTGCGTGTGGAAAAGCTTTTTGTTGCGTCAATTTCAAAATAATCAAGAAGCTATCGATATGACTACTTTTCTCTCTTTTGTCGTATAGTAAAGCCGTTGCCGTCATCAATGTGTTCCATGCATTAAGGCTTAAAAAACGGTTTGCGCAGGAGAAATTCAGGCCGCAGCTTATTTCATGCAGATGCATATCTCCACTTTGGTGCCAGCTTGCCGCTCTTTGAAACGGGTCTTTCGTTTTCAATTTTCTCTTTGAAATTTTAGAAACCAAAGCTATAGAAACCAAAGCTATTTTACATGTAGCAATATAGAAGTGAACGAAAAAAACGAAACGCAAATGGCCATTTCAGCCCTTGAAAGACTTGGACCGAGCTTCTTATGATCTTGTGTTGTGCGTGTTGTGAAATGTTTGAAAAGAAATGATCGAGAACTGGGCCTACAAGCTTTATGCGGACTCGGCTTATGTTCTCAAGAAGCTTTTCATGGCAGTTTTTGCTCTCTGAGGTTTGCCATTGTCTGCAGAACAGAAAAATTAATTCAATTGAGAAAAACATTGTGCGTCAGATGGGATTCGAGCCTGGATTCTACCGCATACAAGCCACGCACCTCAACCATTATGCCACCGCCGCCACGATAGTAAAACAATAACAAACAAATTAAAATGATTTTACATGAAAATTAATTTCATTGATTTTATTTTTTAATTATGGAAATTTAGACTTCCAATATAATAATATAGCATATAAATACATTATTAAATTTGACCATGAAAGTAATTTAAATAATTTTTTGAAGTCGGTTTTGTTTTTATTTTTTTGTTTTTTTTAAGTTTTTTATCTGTTCCTTAGAGAATATAATAAATTTTCGAAAAAAGTGTATAAACTACTTTAACACAGTTAAGGATTGTTGAGGAAAAAAGTTGATAGAAAATGTTACCTTCAGGTTAAAAAAATCTTCTGAGAAATAACTAAGAGAAACAAGTGTATCGCTCTTTTAAAGCTCCGCCCACTTTATTGGTCGTACTTTATAATGATTCTACCCAGCCCTGGACCAAACTTTAGTTCCCAAGTATCAATATTAACCGACAAATTTTAGTTCCCTAATGTCAATTTTAACGGATATACAGTGTTTTTTTAACAGTCACACGCCTCTCTTTCGAATCCAGCCCACTTTATTGATAATTTTTTTGTAATAATTTTACCCGTTCTTGTAACAAATTTTAGTACCCTATTGTCAATATCAACGGAGATACAGTGTTTTTCTAATAGTGACACGGCCTTTTTCGAACTCCGCCCACTTTCTTGATCGTGCTTTATTATAATTCCTCCTATGCTTGTACCGAATTTTAGTACCCTAGTGTCAATTTGAACTGAGATACAGTGTTTTTCTAATAGTGACACGCCCTTTTTCGAACTCCGCCCACTTTCTCGATCGTGCTTTGTTATAATTCCTCCTATGCTTGTACCGAATTTTAGTACCCTAGTGTCAATTTGAACTGAGATACAGTGGTTTTCTTATAGAGACACGCCCTTTGTCGAACTCCGCCCACTTTCTTCATCGTGTTTTGTAATCATTCTAACCATTCATGTAACGAATTCTATTACCCTAGCGTCAATAATATTCGAAATAGTGTTTTTCTAATATAGCCACGCCCCTTTTGTAGAACTCCGCCCACTGTTTTAGATGGGCGTGATCCGTGTTCATGGTCAGGCAACTGCTTTAGGACTTATCGATGTACATAAATTAAAAAAAAAAAAAAAAAACCAACGAACTTGAGAATCTCCTCCTTTTTGAAGCCGGTTAAAAAAGAAAAAATAACATCAACGAAATTATTTATTTCCACGTTGAAACCACTCTGCGGTGTACCAACTTTTATTACACTACCTTAAATAAATTTTCGTAAAATTTTATAAATGTTCATAATACGAGTTGATATAATTTCACCGACTGATGTGGATGCTTACCATAGAATTTGTATTTTTTTACTTATGTATCAGTATAAAATATTCAATATTTTCTCTCTTACAAACTATTGAAAAATGCTTTAATTTATTGATAAAATTCCTTAAACATGATTTTCCTTCTTTCGCCTACAGGAACGTCGTGCTGAGCTGGTACGTCAGAACAAGGCAGCCACCCAGCAACCGATATGTGATGAAAACAATGCTACTATTGCAACATCCGGCTAAAAAAACAAACACAAAAATGGTGAAGTTATGCTTGGCGCAAATGTAGTAGTTATGATGAGGATATGTGGAGTGAGGAGCAGCAGCAGCTTCAGCAGCAGCCGCAGCAGCAAATAAGTTAAATAAACAGTTGTATGTAACAACAGCAACAAAACCAATAACAACAAGAAAAAAAATTAAATTAAATTTCATTAACTAAAGAAAAACTTAAGATAAACAAAAAAAAAATACATAACAAATATTAAAATCAACTTTAAAACTGTACCCACCAGTTTTCGAAAAAGGTACTACAAGCAAAGCGCCGCCTCGTGCTCAAGTACAGTGGGCAAAAATTTATATTCTCAACAAGAAAAAGAAAAAACAAATATTAAATGATTTAATCAACATACACTTGCATTCAAACTAATGAATTGAAATATTTAAGCAAAAAATATAAAATACAAAAAACAAAAATAATTTATTTAAACTATTATAAACAAAAACAAAATAACTGCAGAATTAACTACAACCAAAACTATTTAAACGCAAACAGCTGAAAATTAACTACAACAACATACTATATATTAATTACAAAATCTTCATAAACATGCATTATATTTTTATTATTATTATTATTTTTTACTATTATCATTATAACATGTATGAAATTTAACAACTTCGTAACATGCATATATATACATATATATTTATATATTGTAAGAAACTAATTTGAACAAAGCAGCAATATCAATAAAATAACAACAATGTGTGTTATGTTTGAAAAATTTCGCAGACCTATAAAGTAAAATTTCAGTAAAATGTGCTTTTTTGTAAAGCTGTGTCGAAATTCGAATACACACACACACACACACACACACACACTATGCGTTGTGTTCTTGGCATTTAATATGTTTGAAATTTCAATTCAGTATTTTTTTTTCAATGAAAAATTACTAATATACAAATAATCTATGCATTTGTAAAAGAGCTGCTCTCTACTTTGAAATAATACCATACAAATGAATGCAAAAGCTCTTGAAAAAAAAAAACAAAAATATTGCTTACATTCTATTAATTTATTTGTCGCTTTTAGTTTTTTTTCATTAGAATCTTGCATTTTTCAACACAATATCTCGTAAATGTACTAAAATTATAAACATTTAAAAGAACTTTGCCTGTTTGCAGCATTCATACATATATATATATATATTTTAATTTTCTTTTATTCTTAAATTGTAATTACTTTAAGTTATGAATTTTATGTTAAAAAAACCTTTTTATATTCATTCTTTTTTAAATAAATCATAAAAATGCTTACAAAAAAAAAACAAATAAAATCTATAATAAAAAAAAATTTAAACAAAAGTGTTTTATTTGATGTGTTTTCCTTCGTAGGTGGTATAGTGATGAATGGAACTAATCAGAATTAAAATTAAAATGTTTTGTATATCAAGAGTTAGAGGACCTCTTAAGAGAGCAGTCTACTGGCGGAATCTCCTAGAAGTAACATATACTTGTAAACTTCAAGCTCTAAAGCTTTTTCAGCATGAAGAGCTTTCTGTTCAACTCCGCTCAGTAGCACCATCTCAGTTGCGTTGTTTCGTTTAAAATGAGCAGGACACACATGCACATCGCAGGGCTGATCGCACTCTCTTTTCAGTGCTGATGTTGATGTCAAAATCAGCCAATTTTGCGAATTAATGCGAAAGGAAAACGGGCGAAAAAGAGAGCATTTGCAGATTTTTTATGAGCTGTCAACTTCGATTTGATGATTATGGGTACTCGCTCTTACCCTTGCGACAACCTTATAATTTAACCATGGTACTATTGCTTCACAACGAAAAGCAAGAGAATAATTTTGTTTTTAATAACTAGTTAGTTAGTAAGTTAGTTAAGTGAGGAGGGAGCAAGTCATCTAGTTACTGCGGGCTCAAAGGCCTATTGTAACAAACCTCTATAAGTAATAGTTCATCCTTAATCGTTAAGTGCGTTAGGAACCGAGCGATGTTCTTGGGTGAACTATCCGCTATTAGATGCGGTTCTAGGTACAATGCACCTAAGTAACGAAGACGGATCCTGATTAGACCGTTACACAAGATGTGCTCTGCTGTTTCTTCACCTTCATTACGTAATCTACACAGATCTTCCTGGACTATACCCATGGTTGATAAGTGTTTATTTACCATACAATGTCCAGTTAGGAAACCTGTGACAAGTCTGATAGATCTGCCACTTAGAGTCAGGAATTGTTTCGTTCTTTGGAGCGAAGTGGTTGGCATGAATGTTTTAGCCTGTCTGTTACCTTCAGTTTCCCTCCAGTAATGAAGTGCCTCATTTTAATGTTATGGCGCATAGTGCCCCATGGTATCCCGCCGAATGGTTCTGGGCCTATGAAGGACCTTGCAGCCCCTTTCATGGCTAGTTCGTCCGCGATCTCGTTACCTAAATAGCCGCTATGACCTGGTACCCAAATGAGATGGACTCTGTTGTGAGTAGATACCAGTAGAGCTGCTTTACTATCAGAGTGAATGTAAATGTTTTTGTTCCTAGTGGGGCTGTTTACATACTCTCTTAGGCAGATCTCAATGGCGTGAACTTCAGCTTGGAAGTCTGAATTACCTGTGCTCATGCTGGCATATATAGATGTTCCCTGCCTTAAGCCAAAAACTCCAGCTCCCACCCCTTCATCTGTCTTTGAGCCATCAGTGTACCAGGCTTGAAAGTCACCAGTGAACCGTGGCCTCTCTTTTTTCCCATGTGGTTCTAGTTGGGAAAGAGACTTGGAAGTTTTTGTAGAAGTTGAATTTTGGAAGGCAGAGATCGCAGGGTAATAACCTTAGATTCTCGTCCTTGGTTATTTCGTCTAACAGCGCTGAGTGAGTATTACTTGGTATAATCAAATTGTTGCCAATGATGAGCCTGACTGTAAAGAGCAGAGCTTCTTTCTTAACAAGAAGATGTAATGGTGGTATACCAAGCAAAATCTCCAAAGCAGCAGTTGGAGCAGAACGCATCGCTCGTGTGATACATACACAAGCTAGTCGTTGCAATTTGCTGAGCTTGGCTTGAGCTATTTTTTTGGATCGTTTTACTCCACCATACTGGTGCGGCATATAAGACGATAGGTCTCGTGATGGAAGTAAGTATAAGTATGTTTAACCTACAAAGCTGTTGCTGACCCATAATGAGGCCCTTGCTTTTTTTACGGTGTTGTTTAGGTGTGGGTTGCATATGAGTTTATCATCAAGCGTCACACCTAAGTATTTGACTTCTTTTAAGAAGTTTATATTTTCACCGAAAAGAGTAGATTCAGTTAGATTTTCCCTGACTCTTTTCTTGATGAAGACGATGATGTTGGTTTTCTTAGGGTTGACGTTGAGCCCTGTTTCCCTGCACCATTTAGCTACTATGTTGAGTGCTCTCTGGAGGAGATACGATAAGGTATCCTCGTATTTTCCTCTGATAAGGATCACGATGTCATCAGCGTAACCCTGCACATCGAAGCCATTTGAGCTAAGAAGCTCTAAGAGTTCATTTTATATTCCTGACTTTCAGCACGTTATGCACTCAAGCACTTGTTGTTCCATCAACACCTTTGCGCTGAATGCATTCGCTTATATGAGCATATTCGGTGTTGTCAAAAGCACCTTCAATATGTAGGTAGCACTCGATTGCATATTCTTTGTTCCCCAGTGATTTTACAATCTTGTTTGTAAGGATCTGAAGAGCATGAGTCGTTGATTTCTCTGGTTGATATGCATATTGTTGCGAATGCTGCGGATGGTCTCTAAGACCACCCTCTCTGATATGCCGATCAACAAATTCATCCATAGTTTTTAGGAGAAAGGAGGTGAGTCTTATTGGCCTATACGATTTTGGTTGATCCGAAGGTCTACTGCCCATTTTAGGTATAAATCAAACAATAACCTCTCTCCAGGCTTTGGGTATAGTACCCAAACTAAGGTGCATGGTAGAATAAACAATGTAGAAGCAATTTTGACAGTGCTCTCTTTGCTCTGACCATGATTGTCAAAGACCAAAGCAAGCAAATTAAGTTTCATTTGGCATTAGCGTCCAGCGACTCTTATTGCTCCTACCCAGATTATCCTACCATGCTTAGGTGCATAATCCACTATCGCTCACTAAAAAAAATTTGTTGTTTTCGCGGGTTAAAGAAAAAACTGGAATTTGAGAGAAATCCTCTTTCATCCAAAAACTCCAAGCTTACTTACTTAGGTGGCGCTTGCAACTGTAAGTCGGTTTTGGCCTGTTGTATGAATTTACGCTAGCCATTTCTGTTTTGCGCTTGCTGGCGCCAGTTGGAAGCTCCAAGTTTCGTCAGGTTGTCCTCTACTTTATCCTTCCAACGGAGATGCGATCGCCGCTGGGTACAGAATCGAATATTTTCTTCGCTTTCCATCCGCTCAACATGACCTAGCCAGCGAAGCCGCTCGTTTTTTTTTTACTATAATTTTTTTTACTATTAACTTTACTATGTCGATGTCGATGCGTATAGCTCATACAGTTCATCGTTCCATCGTATTCGGTACTCGCCATTGACGCAGATTGGTCCGTAGATCTTACGAAGGATCTTTCTCTCGAATGCTCCCAAAGTCTTTTCATCAGAGCTGCGTACTGGACAAACGTCCAGGTTTGTGCTGCATATAACAGGATGGACATGATTAGAGACTTATAGAGCGTGATCTTTGTTAATCGAGAGAGGACTTTGCTTCTCGATTGCCTACTAAGCTCAAAGTAACACCTGTTGGTAAGAGTTATCCTTCGTTTTATCTTTCTACTGATATCGTTGGTGCAGTAAATCCTGGATCCTAGGTAGACGAAGTCCTTCACAACCTCGAAAGAGGTGTTGTCAACAGATTGTAATTTGGAGATTGCTGCACTGACTTCGAGTGTGTTATGGCCAATATCATCAGCATACGCTAGCAGCATAACACTCTTATAGAATATTGTGCCACTTTGTCTCAGATCAGCAGCTCGAATGATCTTCTCCATAATTAGATTGATAAAGTCGCACGATAAAGAATCACCTTGTCTGAAACCTCGTTTGGTAACAAATGGGGGGGGGGGGGGGGAGAGAGAGGTTCTTCTCGATTTTAACTGCGCTGCTGGTGTGGCTCAGTGTCATCCTGCATAGACGGATTAATTCTGCAGGTATACCAAATTCAGACATGGTGGAATACAGGTGATTGCTTATTGGACTGTCGAAGGCGGCAGTCTCTATTTTTTTTTATTATATTTTTTTCTCTAGAGCCTTTTCCAAGATTTGTCGTAGCGTGAGTACCTGGTCGGTGGTAGATTCTTCAGGTCTGAAGCCACACTAAAAAGAGATCTAATCAGTTTACTTATGATGTGCTTCAGTCTTTCACATAATAGGCTCGACAGAACCTTATATGCGATATTTAGGAGGTTTATCCCACGATAATTGGCACAAATGGTGGGATCGCCTTTCTTGTGGATTTTGCAGAGTACACTAAGATTGCAATCGTTTGAAATGCATTCTTCTGACTATATTCTACATATAAGCTCGTGAATGCATTTAAACAGAGCTTCGCCTCCATTCTTAAACAGCTCAGCGGGTAGACCATAGGCTCCCTCGGCTTTAAGCCGAGCTATGGCTGTTAAGACTTCATTATATTCGGGCAGCGAAACTTCAACGCTGTCATCCATAATTGGGGTTTCCGGGATATCATCTTTATTGGCGGGATTGTTAGTGTACATAACGTCAGTGTACTCTGAATATCTGTCACTAGTTTCCTGTCTTCATCCTTACAGGAAGAGGCCCCAGTTCTAAGACCATCGGGCAGGCGTCTTATCTTTTCGAAAAATTTTCGAGTCTCATTCCTGTCGCCATGCAGCTCGATCTTCTCGCTCTTTTCTGCCACTCTTTTTTTCCGCCTGAAAAGAAGTCTCTCGTCCCTCCACTTCTCTCTGCATCGCTCCCCTTAGCAGCACGCGTTACAACCGACTGCAGGGTGGCTTTGTAGGCGGCGTTTTTCTCTGAAGTAGCATCGCGAAACTCTTGGTCGTGCCACTGATTTCGAGGGGGCAGTGGTAGTTAATAACCTCTTCGGCAGCTGCACGCATAGAGTGAGAGATGTGTGCCCACTGTGCGCATATATCGTCGATCGGAGGAGTGCTTTCTTGAAGCAGGAGTGAGAGTCGAGTGGCGAAGGCTTCGGCTGCGCGCATTCTTTGCTCCCGACAGACCTGAACGGATTTTAGCTGCGACAAGGTAATGATCTGAGCCTATGTTAGCACCACGGATCATACGTACATCTAATACACTGGAAGAGTGCCTTCGGTTAATCAAAACGTGATCAATTTGGTTACGTTTTTTTTGATCAGGGACAGCCAGATGGTCTTATGAATATTAAGATGCTTGAATCTATTGCTACTGACGACCATGTTTCGTACTGCGGCGAAGTCAATCAGTCTCATTCCATTGTCGGATGTGTTGTCGTCTAGGCTAAACTTTCCGACTATTGGACCAAAGATGTTTTCCTTGCCCACTTTAGCGTTGAAGTCAACAAGCACAATTTTTATGTCGTGACGGGGGCAGCGCTCGTGTCTTCAAGGCGCTTGTAGAAACTTTCTGTGATCTTATCGTCTTTGACCTCTGTCGGAGCATGCGCATATATTAGACTTATATGAAAGAATTTAACTCTGATGAGGTATGGAAAGTCGTTTGTTCACAGGTGTGAATCGCCGGACGTGATGTTGCAATCTCTTGTCAGCTACAAATCCACACTTAAACTCGTGCTTCTCCGCATGGCCGCTGTAGTAGATATCACAGGATGCTTGCCGAGAGCAACCCTGTCCCTTCCATCGTATTTATTGGATTGCAGTGATATCAACTTTGTATCTTTCCAAGATATCAATCAATTAGATAGAGGCACCTTCCAATTTAAGATTTCGGACATTTCAGCTGCATATCCGTAAATCATTGTCAGTTTTTCGTTTGCGGTATTCATCATCAGATTTGGGGATAAGTTTTTTATTTTTCTTATACTATTCATTAAAATATGTTACCATGTAGGTGGGCTTCAAAGCCAACGTACAACCTATTTAAGAATAGGTAACCCGCCGGTCTTTTACCGAACCCTAACATACTAGATCTGTTTCCGTACTAACTTCAAGCCAAGTTCAAGTAAAGTTCAAGCTGTAAGCTACGAGTAATGATGATAGGATTTATCTGTTGTTTATTCTATTATAAACACCATTGTTTTGTACTTTTAACATTTTTTTTTTATTTTTTTTTAATAATATTTTGCACAAAAATTCAAAAAAATTACTAAATACTAAAATAAATTTGTAATCGGAAATATTTAAAATTTTGAAAACATTTATTTCAATAAAATACTTTCATATATATATATATAACGATGTTTTCAATTAAGTGAAAGAATTAGTTGCTCTTTCATAAAACTTAATGTGTTTGATCTATTTTTGTAATCATTATTTATATGAAATTTTAAAATATTTATTTACTAAAATTAAGAAGAAAACCACTTTAAAGAACAAAGAAATTTTGAAGATTGTTGCTTGTATATGTTTTATTTTGTTGAAATTGTGTTTAAAACATCAGCTTTCAACAAAATTAAAACAATTTATATAGACACACACACACACATGCGTTATAGCGAAATGTGTGTGCATATATATATATAAAATAGTTAATTGAAATGAATTTCTAATTATATTTAATACTAATTTTTATTTCTTTTTTTAAAGCTAGGCAAACTTGATTATATCTAATGCCTAAAATATGTTTACAACAAAATATTTAGTTGCTAAAAATAGCTTCATAGAGAAGCATTTAATTTTCAAATAGACAAACAAGTTTACGGTACTACCAAAAAAAAAAAAAATTAAGGTTACAAAAAAAAAATTACGCATAATTTGAAAAAAGCTAAAAAAAAAATTAAAAATCAAAATAAAAACTTACTTCAAGTTAGCTGATTTAATTTTTTTTTTTTTTTTTAAATAAGGCAAAATAATGATTTAAAAAATGTTTTATGATTTTACTGATCTGAATGGTTCCCCGAAATTTGTTTGTCGCATTTTACAGACAGTTCACTTCATAAACTTATAACTCATTAATTTAAATAGTAACAACAATTTTGTGTCCTAATTTGTATGAGAGGTGCCACAAAAAACTTGTTCACTTTATAAACAAAAAATATTCAAATAGTTGCTGCAGATATCTTTAAGACATGATTCGCAAAGCAGTCCACAGATAATGTACGCTCAGTTAACTCAATAAGTTGAGAGCGACCACGTACATAAAACCGCTGACTATGCTGTGCGGGTACAAATGTCATCATTTTTGGATCTCCACAACTAATCCAAATTTCATCATCACTTGGAGCTGTAAGCAGCAAATGTTCACCGGTATTAATGGCATTGGACAACTGTGTAAATGTTGGACTAGGTAATGGATGACGATAGAGCACACGATGCGATGGTGTCACATGCGAAATGCTGCAGACAATGACGTGAACTTCAGAGTGTGAAATACACTTTGCGGCATCGTTTTGCTCATCAATACCGCTTTCATTCATATAAGGCAAAAGTTGAAATAGCAAAATCATGTTATTTTGGCCTATTTCTAAGCTTGGGTAGTAGATTGAACCTAGATTGCGTCCTAGATTCAAACCGAGATCATAATTCATGAGCACATCACCACTGCGATGATCCCAAATGGTCAATTGCGTAGCACCAAAGCCGACGAGTTTGTCATCTGTAAAAGTAAATGAAAAAATATTTATAAAAGAAATTAATTTATAACACATGTTAAAGTTATTATGGAGTATTAAAGAAATTAATTTATAACACATGTTAAAGTTATTATGGAGTATTATGGAGGCAATAGAGATTAATATGAATTATAAAAGAGATTATATAGATTAAAAGAGAACAATAGATATTGTTATATTAATATGAACGCGTTTGTCCGAAGACTCGCCTAATGAATACACGAACTTCTGTGTATTTTGTAGATTGTGAGGTTAAACCACAATTTCTAAAATAGCACACTTATAATACTGCAAGAAGGCTAGATATAAATATGACGCACTCCGTGCGCTAAAAATTAAATCTTCTGCGCAGCCTGTGCAGCCTACGTCACCCGGCTTGTCAGTTTTTATGACTACATACAAAAGAAAATGTCAAAAAGGACAAAGCAAACACAAGCAGCTAAGATTGCCAGACTCTGAAAGTCTGTTGTCGGGACAAGTCAAAAAAGTTCCGGGGTTTCTTATAAGTGCTCGGGACAAAAAAATTACATTTGTGTACTAGTGTTTGTATTTGATAAACATAAAACTAAAACATAACCAATAAATTGAATCTAAATAATTAGCAATATCATCATAAATGAAAACTAAATAATAAAAACAAAACAATTCACAAGAATAGAACATTGATGTTTCATAAAATTAAAATCTTATACATATAAAACAAAGTCGTGGAATGTGTTACTAATGCCATAACTCAAGAACGAAGCGTCTGATTTGTATGGCGATTTTTGTGTGTTCTTATTGGCTATCCCATTCTACATACTTATGATAAATTTGTAAATTGATAAAGTAAAAAGAATCTCACAAATCAATAAAAATTATATATTTCAGAGAATTTGGGTCGTATAAGACTTAAATTTTATAGCTTAGTTTATATGATTACTGTCAGTAACTGTACTAGAAATGGGTTTCCACGCCTACTTTTACCGCCCACAAATCAATGAAAATGCTATATTTCAAACGGTTTTTTTCGTCTTATACTTTTATTTTGTAATTTAGTTCGTATGGTTGTTGTCGACAACTGTACTAAAAATGGCCGTGGTCAAACTAAAAATACGCCCACTTTTTCAGAAATCACTAAATGGACTGCTGGGCCGATTTAACTGAAATTTTGGAAGTAATTTTATTTGAGTACGGTATAGTTTAGAAAAAATTGCCACACCCCTATTCCTGAAAAAGTCGGAGCACCTATAGTTTGAACACGCCAAGTTTTTGGAACAGTTGCTTTTAATTAAAGTCTAATACGACCTAAACCATCTAAGCCCCCATACATTTATCAATTTATCGAACAACTGTGTTGAAAACTGAGTTTGTACTCGGTCACACACTATTCAATCGATCGATTAGAATGATTTGGCATTCAACTTTCATTTTGCTTTGGATGTGGCTGATATTTAAGTCGACGACTTCTCCACACACTATTTGATCGAGTTGTCTACTTGATGAGTTGCGTACAAAAAATCAAAATATTTAAAATTTTCTTCAACCAACTCAACAACTGTCAAATAAATCAACTGACTGCGCCACACACAAGTAGATTTTTTTATAGTTCTGTCGAAATTGGTCGGTAAGTGTATAAGTGTATGGGGTGCTTCTAAAATATATTAGAATTATATATTATATATATATTATAATTTATTGATTTGTGGGCAATTATCAAAAAATTTATATTTTTGATAACTTACAAAGCTTACGTCAACAATAAAAACACATGCACTCCTGTGCACAGCAATATTACGACACGTGGTCAAAATAGTGCATGTATTAGTAAATTTTCATTAATGTTTACTAAAAATTTTTTGATTTTTGGTGTGATTTTACGAATTTTTTTTCAAAATGTCCAATCCATCGAATAAAATATAAAATTTTAAAATATTCTTTTGGAAGCTATCGCCACGCACCAATTAATAACCACCAATTAATATTTATTAATTAAATTTTCAGTTTGAATAATGCAAATTGAAAATTGATTCAATGTCATCATTCAACTTCCACTGTCATGGTTTTGAGTAAATGTTTAAATTCGCCTTTACAATTGCTTTAGTAAAATAAATTTCTTCGATGTCAGCTTTTTTTAATATTTCGGGATAAATTGTCCGATAACGAGACACGGGACAAGCACTTCAATAACTGGACAGTCCCGGCGAATCCCAACTACCTGGCAATACTACAAGCAGCACACGCGCATGCATTTAAGTCAGTGGTGGGCAAAATTAAAAATAAGGCTATAAGTGAAAGTGAGACAAAACTATTGCATATCATCCGAAACAATGCTGCTTCGCCAATAATTGTTTGTTGAATAAGTGAAAAAGCAAAAAAATATGTGTGAATCTCTACAAAGCATGTGCTCCATGTGTGCCGACCACTGATTTAAGTTTGTAAGAAAAATATTGGATTCATTTAATTTAATTAACTATTATTCAATTGAAAATGATCAGTTGAAGGCCATTGCTCTACAGCTGTCTAATTATGTAGCTAGTAATTTTATAAAAATTATTTTCAATTTTTTTGTGTGTTATTGAAATATCAATAAACAGCCCAATTCTGAATGAAATCTCCCCGGGAATTGTAAAAGGGAATTTTCGTATTTCTAACAATGTTCACAGAATTTTTTAATTCAAATATTTGCATTCATAGTCAATTTTTAAAATGAAAACTGCCTTTTTCAATTCCCTGGGAGATTTCATTCAGAATTGGGCTGCTAATAAAAAAATGGATACTAAAAATATTTTTCGTTTTTTTTTATTGAATTTTAAAAAACGCCCAAAATTTTTACCTCCAAACTAGAATACTGTCTTAACAGTTTACAAAGAAGTTTGTGTTTCATGAATTTGCTTTTCACAAAATTTCACTATCAAGTCAAGCAACTTAAATTTAGGTTTATACTTCACGAATAGTTACTTGCAAAGATTTTAAAAGATATGGTTTAACACCATTTTTTTACCAATTAGAATTGAAAGTTAAACTTACCATCTGTACACTCCAAATAACGAATCTCATGACGCATGCTCTTAAACTCACGTATACTCGCCAGCGTATCCAAATGAGGAGTCAATGAATATTTACATAGACCAGATCGAATTTTACCCATTATATTTTCTTGCGGCCAAGACATGACAAAGTAACGAGAATCCGTAATAGTTGTATAGATGACATTAAAGGGAATACTATGAGAGAGAAAGATAAGAGGAATAGACTATTAATAACGGCACATGTGACAAAATTAAGTAAAAAATGCCAGCTCACCTCTGCACTGCATCTAATTGTATGGAATGCATTTTAGCATGCATCTCCTCATCATTGTAAAAATAAATATTTATATACAAGGATAGCAAATTGCAATCGCGACGCTCTTTTTGTAATTCCTTGCAACGCATCTCAATATAAATTGGGATTGAATTGTGAATACAAATACGATTATCATACGGTGTAGAAATTTCCACATCTACAAGAAAGGATAGTAAAGTTAGATTGAAATAAAATACTAAGAAATATTAAATAATTCTATGGACGCTGCGAAATTAGGCTCCAATAAAATATGGTCCCAAAAAAGAAATGAAAAGAGGCCCCAAACAAATTATACAGAAAGCAACAACAAAACAATTTGGGATGTTATTTTATCTTTTGGGGTCATATTTCATTTCTTTGCGGGGTAAGTTTTCATTATAAAATTAAGCCCCAAAAAGTCAAAAATCAAAAATGAAATAAGGCCTCAATAAATGTATATCTGGAGTTGTCAGAGGATATATTTCCCTTGTATGAAATGAACACATCTATAGGAGTGGTAGAGTTATTTAAACTCTAGGGATTTCGATTACGAATTCATAAAAACATTCCGCACAAGGGAAATATTACTTATTATTTTTAAGTTCAAGATAAAATTAATTAATTCTTAGAGATATACGTTCTTTAATTTTTACAAATAAAAATTATAAGTATTTTGGGGTGTTCATTTCTTTCAATATTTGGGTTATTTCCTTAATATTGGGGTATTTTTTCAAAATAAAACTATATTAAAATGTTGAAGCCTAACTTCGTTTAAGGTTTTGGGGCCTTTTACTTGAGGTGCTTTCTTAGGCAGCCGACTCTGATATAAGGCCACAGGAAATAATGCCCCAAAAATAGGGCCTTGTTTCATAATGAAATAAAGTCCCACAAAATACCAAAAAATGTATACAAATCATATCAAAGATGATATAAGACCCTAAAATATATAAAGGATTTTGTTTTGAAGTTTTGGGGCCTTTTTTTAATAAAATAATACTTTAAAACTGAAATAAAGCCCCGATGTACGAAATAACACCCAATTATTTATTTTTTTTTTTTTTAAGTGAAAACTTTGGGTGCTTCTTAGTAGAGAGAAAAACTATAGAAATGTGATATATAGAAATGACGCTGTTAGCGACATCGTCACGCTGTTAGCGATATCATCATGCTGTTAGCGATATTATCACGCTGTTAGCGTAACAGAAATGATCGCTGTACAGCATTCCTTTTTTGAGATTACCTAGCATCGACCAAGCCGAAGACCGAAGCGATTACCGAACAGATTACCGATTACCAGGCCGACTACCGAAGCAGTTATCAATCGATTACCGAATCAATTACCGAGGCAATTACCAACCTATTACCGAAGCGATTACCGATGCGGTCACCAACCTATTACCGATTACCAAAGCGATTACAAACCCATTACCGAACCAACTACCGAAGTGATTACCAACCGATTACCGAAGGGATAATCAACCAATTATCGGTTACCGAAGCGATTACCAATAAATTACCGAAGCGATAACGAACCAATAAAGGATTACCGAAGCGATTACCGAGCCAATTACCGATTACCCAACTAAAGTAATTGTGTTACAAATATATTATATATCAACATTAAAAAATAGCAGTTTATACATTCAATAACGCATTAAATGATAAAAAAAGAGTTAAAAAAGTAGAACGCGTCTGATTTACCGACTCTAGCTACTTCGGAAATTCATAACAGCTATGTTATTTCATAGCTTTAAGTTTTCACTTCCGTCGGCAGCTTCCCCCTCCTCCCCCCCACCAGAGCTGTAAAAGAATGCAATCATTTGTGATTTTAGATCATGTGATTTGTATTCAAAATGAATGCATTCATTTTTTCAAATTATTGATTGGGAAAAAACGAATAATTTTTTCAAATCATTGATTGTGATTTCAAATTTTAAAAAAAAATTGATTCATTTTCTCAAATCATTGATTGTGATTTGAAATTTCAAGCCCAAATAAATGATTTGAATGATTTTAAATAACAAATGATTGCATTCTTTTACAGATCTGCCCCCCACTGCCTAATTTTGTTTTATAGAAATGATTATGAATAGGGCCTTATTTTTAGATCCATATTTAATAATGAAAAACCTAACTCACCGTATTGTAAACGTTTGCATTCGCCCAAATGCATCCACTCGCCCAATGCATCCAATGGCGGTGAGCTGGTTTCTGCCTCGCCTTTTTGCTCTCGCTGCTGTTGATGATTGAACTGTTTTGATAGCTGCGGCGAAATTGCCGATGTCATCGTCGTCGTCGTCGTCGTCTGCACATTAAGCACAATCAATAATTTGGAATATTTCCAAAAACTGAGCAGCATTTCCTGCACCACAATCAAGACATCCAGCTCAAAGTAGATGTGGAGAACCTTACCTTGAGCTGCTTTAAGTGGATTTCTCATGGGACTAGAAGGGGGCGTCAACTGGCAAATGCCATTTGTTGGCGTCGGTGCACATTGTGTAGCGCTTTCTTTGGTGTACACTATATTATCATCCAGCACAAAAGTGCGCTGCGAAGCAACAGATTCTGGTGTATTATTGCTGCGTTCTTTGGTAGCATGTTCATCATAACAATTCGTTGTTGAAGAGACAACAACCAGCTCATGCTCGATTGGCTTCAATTCCACTGTCGATTCCTTCAGTTTTGCATTCTGTTCATAGAGAACGGTTACATGGCGGGCGTCTGCACTTTCGTTACCTAAATCATTGGCATTAGAAAGCTTATGTATGACAGCTGTATGCCTGCGACGCGCTGTGGTGGACTTCTTTAGCTCCAATTTGGAAATCTGCGAAGAGCTTTCTTTATTTTGTAGACTTTGTTTAGATTTTTTTAATTTTTTCTCCTTGCTGCGCGACTTCAAGGACTTGCGTTTGATGGTTTTTAATATAACTATTTTGCGATTGCGCAGCTGTCGCTGTTGTGACATATTCAAAACGGAGCGAGTCAATAGTTTGCTCAAATGTTTTTTGCTTCTTCGTTTTGGTTCCACGGTGCCACCACTCAAACGTGGATCCATCTTCATATTTTCTATTGATGGAAAATCCTTTGTAACTGGTGTGTCTGTTTCATATTTTAGAGAATTCTCTAAAGTGGTTTCGACAGTGTTACCATCACCTTTCAGCAACTCGGTTAAAATAATTTTTTTCTTCATTTCCTTGTCATTGTCAATGGATTGTACAATGTATATGCTCGGCTTGGCACGACGGCTGGCCTCTAGATATTCTTGGAATTTCATGTGCAGTTTCTCTTGAGTGTTTGCTAGCAGCAGCTCTTCAATTTTCGCCTCAGATTCAGCTATACGATTGCGCCCAGAGCCATCTATTATACATTGTGATCCCTTGTTTTCCTGTTTTATTTGTATCACGCTGTTCATTGGATCCGTTGGTAAGGAACTTGAGCTCTCTTGCTTTACTGGTACGCTTGACTCTATTGCGATGTTTTCTCTCTTAACAACTTCATCAGCTGCTTCCATCAAAACCTTTGGACAACCAGCAAATATTGCTGGCGGTGTGGTAGTAACTCCAGTCGTAGAATTTCCTTGATTTATATGTCGTATTAACGAATTTCGTATGGGATCTGTTATTTTTTTAACATATTTTTTTGATAATTTTTGTACTTCTTTCTGATCGTCTGCTGCTATGTGACAGATAATTTTGATTTCTGGCTCCTTTTTGGTTTCTTTAATGGGGGTTAATGGCGCTGGCACTGCCTGGGCCAATGTTTGTATGTTATTTAAGAGCACATTTTTGCTAGCAATTTTTTGTTCATAAGACTTTGATTCAATCATGCTAGAAGAGATAGATAGGGAAAGAAATTGAGCAAGTTTGAATTTAAAATGATTAAAAATGAAATCATCAATCAGGTTCTCAAGATTTAAGGTCAAGGTTTAAATAATTTAATTTCATTGATGTATACAGATGTATTGGTAGTCTGGGTATAAGGCTTGTTGTGTCCAGTATCTGTTTCACTCGGACGTTTTAGTGAGTAGTAAGCTCAATATTGAGCCCAATACTTAAAACTAACTAGGGATGGCAGTCCCAGGATCCCGGACTTTTTTTAATCCCGAAAATCCCAGGATAAGTTGACAAGAATCACGGGATTAATTAACAATTTTAAACTATTTTATGGAAAATTTCTTCTAAAATAAACCCTATTATCACAATTTTTAAGTCTACAAAAGGTATTCTTGTTCAACGGCAACGCTGTCTTCATATGCAACTTGGCAAATAGTTTGAGGATTTGCTTATCAGAAAAGGTTGGTTTAATTTTGCTTTGGAATAACAAATTTTTGCATATAAAAAGAAAAATAAGCAAAATAAAAATTTTTGATTTGTGTTTTTAAGTTTATATCACGTTATACAATGTACTCTAAATACCAACAAAATTTGCATTTTGATACTTTATGAACTCAACGTACAATAGCTACAAGGGAATTGTTCACAACAAACGTTAAAAAAAGTAAAACTAATAATTACAGAGCAGTTCAAAATAAATTTTCAATTTAACTAAACTTAAAACTACCAAGAAATGTAGCTATGGCAGGGTACCGAAGCTAAAATACCCCCCGCGGCCGAATTAAAGTATATTCGAAGTCTTTAGCCACAACAGACACCATGACATTCAGTTTTATATATTAACGAAAGTTTTCCTATTTTTATGACGTCATGGGAGGTAGGCGTGGTTTTCATCCGATTTTGCCAAATATCATAGATATGGTTCATATTATATACCAGAGCTCATGTGCAAAATTTCAAGACATTTCCTTAACGTTTGTGGATTTCTAAGAGATTTTAGTTTAAAATAAAGCCACTTTGTATGAGTAGTAGGAGTGGTTTTCATTCGATTTTTAAAAATATTATAGAGATGATTTATATTAATTATCAAAGCTCATTTTTTTTTAATAGATTTAACATTAATAAAAAAGCCACTTTGTACAGGAGGTAAGCGTGGTTTTCATCCGATTTGGCTCATTTCGAACTTGATCCTAATTTTTTTTAAAAAAGCTTATATTTTGAATTTCATCGCGATAGCTTTAAAATTACGACTGTAATCGTGTCGACAGACAGACAGACGGACATAAGGAAATCGACTCAGGAGGTGATGCTTATCAAAAATATATATACTTTTCTATACCTGCCACCCCTCCTTATTGGCGTTACAAACGGAATAAAAAAGTTAATATACCCCTTACGCAGTACGCGTTGGGGTATAAAAATTATTTTAATTAAATAAGTAATAGATAGAGAGAGAGGTACAGAAATAAAAAAAGAAAACAGTTAAAGCAAAAAAATATACATTAAAGAGAAAGGAGAAGAACATTATTGGTTAGAGAAAAAGGACACAACTGAAAACTGAAAGCAAAATTTGTTCGTGCTCACTCATGTTTTAATATTTAAAAGAAGTGAATTCCACAGCTTAATGGCATTGATTAAAAAGGAGCCGCTTGGAATATAGACTTGGATATTTTGTTATCATTAAATGATACGTTCTATTGAAGATACTGAAACATAGTTTTTCAAAAAGGTATAATGGCGTCCTATTATTTATCAACTTGAGCAAAAATATGCAGTTTCTTGTATGCATATGCATCCCAAAATGTCCTTTCTTTTTGTCCTTTCTTTTATAGCGTCGTATATCAGTGATTCCATGTCAAACCGAACGTATTCGAAACTCACATTTTTGTAAAAAATTGGTACTTTGCACGTCGATAGTACATACTTTAAAAAATGTTTTAACATAGTCATGTCATCAGATGTATGCGCTCTGCTCCCGCTGAAGAAAATATGAAATCGTAGCGAGGGCCGAGCGCTTTGTTCTCCTTGTATTTGATATAAAAACGTAGCAAGAACCGAGCGCTTTGTTCTCCTTGTAGCATAAATCAAATACGTAAATATTTAAAATAAAACAAAAAACAAGCACCCAGCCACGAGTTTGTACCCGGGCATCTCGCTTACAAAGCAAGAATCCCCAACTAGTATGCCATGGCCGCCAGAATTCAAGCGTAATATTTGGTTTATAATAACAGAAAAACTTATAACGCCGCCAGCCAGATTTGAACCCGGGCATTTCGATTACAAGGCAAACACGTCAACCAGGCTGCCACATCTCAATTAAAAAATTTGTTTTTTATTAATAATAAATAACAGCAAGTTTAATAAAATCAAATTAAATTTGGTTTATTTACGTGAAACGATAAGATGAATTTTGAAAGTTTGTGAAATTAATATTATTTTTTACATTAATATCTGATACTTTATTTTCAAGTGCAACGTTATCGTTATGGAAAGTGCTACAAATAAAGCGCTTTACAAACAGCACTACTTGCAAGAAGAATGAAGCGCTCTTTATGTGCACACAAGTAATGCGTATTGAAATTTTTTGCTGGGTATTTAATTAAATTCTTTTTCTCTGAAATGTCAAAAAAGTACTTTTAAATAATTATTTAAATAATAATAGTAATACCATTAGGTTGCATTTATAATTTTGAATATTTTTTTTTAGAATGGTTCATAATATCTAATGTTTTCTCAAAAAATTATGCATAAGTTGTTTTTGTTACAAAATTAATTTGAATTCAAAATTGCAGTTTTGACGCCCTTTCATTTGACATTACCAAAAGTTGGTTCAGTTTTACAAAAACTGTTCTGTACTATCTACTTTAATAAAAATCCTTTTTTTCTTATTTAAATTCTTTAGTTCGAGCCTCCGCCTCCACCTCCGCCTCCGCCACCGCCCAGACCCTCTTATTGTACAAATCCATACGTCCATACGTTCTTCCACCTATTTTTGTTATTTAAGGTAGTTTTAATTTATTCTTAAGAAATACTTAAAATGTTTGTTTTTTATATATTTTTATTCCTTTAAGAAAGTATCCGTGAATTATAAATATTATGGAGCCTTAAAACCAACACACAAGGCTTACGTCAACAATAATAACACATGAGCTCCCGTGTACAAGTTTTGTAGCCTGAACAAATTGAACGCTACAGCAACATTACGACACGAGGTCAAAAGAGAGCATGTATGTTTGAGAAATTTTACATAAATGCTTTTTGAAAACATTCGTTTTTGGTATGATTTTTAGGAAATTTTTTCAAAATATTCAATCTATCAAATAAAATATAAAATTTGAAAATATGCTTTTGTAAGCTATCGGCAAACACCACACAAATCACGATTTTTTCATTATCTTCAGATGTTGAAGCTACAATTTTCCACATTCCGCAGAAGTTACCGGTTTGAAAGATGCACACAACATTCCTTTTAAAGTTAGTGAAAAGTTTTTTAAATCGACGAATGCGTTCAATAAGTATTTATATCAATTCCCGATTAACAACGCGTATTCAGCTAGTATAATATAAAGCTATAAACATAAAATATTTTCTTTGTACGAACTTACCTTTCACCTGCTTCCACTTTCTCGATGTGATTATCAATCTCATCCAAGCTGCCTTTTAGAGGTCTATCACGTCGTTTAATTTCACGCAACTGCTTTAATTTAAGAGCTTCCAATTGTTTTTGTTCTCTACAATTCTTTTCCTGCTTTTCCTGAACGTGTTGTTGACGGCGTACACGCAATGAACGACGAGCTATGTTGCTTCTAGCCAACTCAGCAACTGCATTGGCAACAGCATTAGCCGTAGACATGCCGGTTAAGCCGAGGTAACTGCAAAACTCGTGTTGCTGATGCATGCCCTGATGTTGATCAGCCGTTGGCGAAAACGGCATTGATAAATCCGCTAAATCTTTAGCTGATTTAGTGTAATCATAGGCGTCGCTGCTGCCGCTAGGACTAATAAATGATGGATAAGTGGAATCATGAATATCAATATCCCGGCTTTTACAGATGTTGTTGTTAGTACGGTTATTGTTATTATTAGTGTTGCTGTTGCAATTATTTGTATTGCTATTGTAGCTGTGGTTGTGTTGACTTTCCAGCTGCTGACTATGTGTCGAGTTTGGGGAATATTTTGTGGGCACAATAGGCGTTTTAAATAGTTCACCCTTCTTCTCGCGCAGATTAAGTTTCTTTTTTTCTGCCATAAAATCCAGATGCATTTGTATGAGACGCTTTGGCTCTGTTTTATTGCTGGTCTCGTATCTAGTTTTATCTATTTCGCGATTTAAACGGTTCAACCTAAAAACCGACTCCTCTTCAGTTGATGTCCAATGAAGGTTTAGTGGCGTTGACCCCATTTGAGCACTCGTGCCGCCATCAGCAGCAAAATCATTTAGATGGACCTTTTTAGGTGATGACTGAATGCTTGTTTCTTTTAGTTTTGATGTTGCTGTTATTGTTTCTGTGCCTCCTGCCGATGGCTTATGACTCATACATGCGACATGCATGCTAGCATCCGTACTGCTACTGGGACATAGCACTTCATCATGCATCTCCAGCTTGGGTGGAGCATTCATTTTTATGGAGTTTTTTTTGCGTCCATACGACGAGTTGCCAGGCGTTAAATAGTCCGAAGATCCATGAGACGAAGCTGACATAGATGCTGATGATGAGGCTGGTGCTGGTGTTGTCGAGCTTTGAGTCTTTTTCTTTTGCTGTGTTTGTTCCTTAGGTGGACGCGTCTTCTTGTTGTCTTGACGTCGCAATTGGGCAGCAGCTGCTGCAGAAGTTGAAGGCTTATCGCGCTCGTCCTCGTGTTGCCGACACAAGTTTGTTTGCGACTTTAGGTTCTTCAACACCACATAGCGGAAGTGTTGAAAGTCATAATCATCTTCTTGAGGCTCTTTATTTTTAATACTTTTGGACAGTTTACGCTTTTTTTCCTCGGCTGTTTGAAAGCGGGCATCGAATTCATTGACATCCTCAACATCGCTAAGCTCTGTTTCACACTGCCAGGCATGCATTTTATCGGCCAGTGTCATTTGTGGATTACGTGCTGCTACTATAGCCAACTGGCGTTCAAAAGAATCGGCCGGCAAAGTATTTTTAAGCAACGGTGGACGTTGTGGAAATTTACTGCCTCCAAGCTGTGGATTTGAGGGTGAACTGACTGGGAATTCGCTGCTCGTTTCAGTGGAACCTTTCGTATTCTGCACTTGCTGTAAGTTGGGATGCTGAGCGCATCGCCTTTGTAGGCGCTGCTGTCGCTGGCTGTGTGTTGTAGAGTTTGAACTAACTTCGACGACTTGATCAGGTGGTGGAGTTTGCATATTGGGTGGTAGTTGCATGTTTTCAGCACTTAACGGCTCAGCTGAACGCACGCCTGCGGATCAAAAAAATACAAATAAATAATTATTAAACTTTAAAGATCACTTCTTATGGCTTTCGTTTATGACTTACCCTCCACACCCACTTTGCACTGTTCCTTTTTGCGCTTCATGGGTAACATTTTTTCATACTCCGCAGCACTGACACAGTCAGCACTCTTCCGCGAACCCAGCGAACTACGCTTTGCCAAGCCCAAACCACCGCTACTGGACTCTTTGGGAAGCGCCGCATGACGCTGAAGCAAACTACGACATGACGTTACAGGCGTTACATGCAGCACATTGCTGCCTGGTGAGGCAAACCCAGCAAAACCTTGCTGGCCAGAATAGCTGCTGTGTGCCGCATCTATTGCTTCATCCTCATCGCTGGATATAATGTGTATAGCCTGCACACCACCCACATTACCACCCAACCCTGGTCGACTCGCATTACTCCCGCTAACCTCGCTATTACTGCTTTTCTTAGTTTTTGCTTGTTCCAAATGATTTTGAACGGACAACTCCTTCTCCCTGAATTCCTGCTGTTGTTGTTGCTGCTTCTCCAATGCCGCGATTTCGATGGAACATCGTTTGGTTGTCATTGCTGCGGGCATGTTTCGCGGCATCTGCTATTATTAAATTATACACATTTTAAATTGTTTTTATTTTATTGTTGTAAAACAAACCTCTCTGTTTTATTTTTAATTTGTTTTACTTATAATTTTTTTCTTTTTTATTTCTTACTGGCGCCTTTTTAAATTTTGGACAATCTCTGTACGCCTTTCTTCGATTAAAATTGTTCGATCCAATACGTTGCAGGTTTTTACAAATTTTTTTGTGGTTGTTTTGTGTGCAATCTGTGCATCGGTTTACAATTTTTAAAATTTTTCATAATTTCCGTGCGTACAAATTGAAATTTTTTTAGATTTTCTTAAATTTCTTATCTAGCAGCAACAAAATATAAATTTTTATATTATGCTTTAATTTCGTCTTTCGTTCGAATTTCTTTTGACATTTTCTAATGTCTTGCTTGTTACAGTGTTGCCTTTTTTAAAGTTTAATCTTTGTTGGAGGGAAATTCAGTATTCCATTCTAGTTGTTTTTCTGGAAAATTGTAATAGATTTTTATGGCTACTTGGTAGTTGTGTGTATTTCTATATTCCAAAATAACAACGAAAGGGAATGAAATAGTTTGCTGGATATCCAATAAAGAAAGAATAAAGAAATAAAAAAAGATCTGCGAAATAATTTATTAATTCTATTTTTGATACGCTTTAACCAATAATTGGCGGTAATTTTGCTGTTTTAATATATAAACAGTCGTTTGCTTTACAAGAAGCCAAAAATAAAATATGTGGACTCTGCATTTGTAATATACGTAAATTTTACATGTACTCCGCATAAGAAGTATATGTAGGGAAAAACTGTCTTCCGATTCTAGAGTTAAATATATGGTCTCAAACATAAATAATATATTTATAAAAATATATAAAAACACACAAAAACTAATCATCGCAACCATACAGTATAGAAAATGAATAAGCAAACGTCAGTCTAGGTATTTCAAATCAATTAAGAAGAACAGCCGTTTTGATCATATGCGTTTGAAGTTTCACACATGCTTACTCATGACTTTAGAAGCATCAATTTAATTTAAAAAATATTTTTAAAGACTTTGTTTACTCGGAAAAAAAATTGTTTAAAGTTTTAGTATTTCATTTGTTACAAATATAAAATCTACCAGCTGAGACAGCAAAAAACTAAAAATTAATTAAATTAATACTAAAAATGCAGCTGTTAGTTATAAAAATACTGGAATAGAATAATGAGGTATGGCCGTTTGCATTCACATATTTATTTGATAAAAGTACACGACATTAAAATCTGTTCAAATTAATATTATGCAATCGTACTTGTAACATTATTCTAACATTGTAACTAACTAATTAACAGTAAAAATATATAAGTCCCATTTTCCACAAAGCAATTTTTCTTGCCAATTGCGTTTCCACACAGCAATTCTGAGCAATTTCTTGAGCAATTCTGATTTTACTTTGAAGAAAGAGCTAGAACTGTTTAATACAAAATTAATAAAGTTAGAGGTAATTTTAGTAGTTAATATTAAATGTTTATGCGTTTTTAACACTCTACAACACACTCTGTAACACATTAACACTCTACAAAAGCATGCCTTTGGACATGTACAAAAAGTGGCAACATTTAATACACCGGTTAACTTGTGTTTACATGCAAAACAAAAACAAAAAACTAACAGGCAAAATTGCGCATTTCATATTTAGCACATTAAATCTTAATTATCATGATCTGTGAATTGCCCATAAATGTACTAAAGCAAGAATTTTTTTGTTTAATTTATACAATCTTATAAAGTGTTATTAATAACAAGATATTGAGGACAATGTTAACAAACCAAGTTAACCGAGTATAAAGCACATCTGGTTGAGAGAAGCTTATAGTTTATATTTTAACTTGAAGTTAAAACGTCTACCTTATTCAAAAGTAATATCTTGGTTTTCAAGGTTTTAAACTATTTTAAACAATTTTTCAGAGGTTTTTAGTTTTTATTTAAATTTTTCATCACTTCTTTTCCGAATTTTTCCACAATTACCGATAGGTTTGTTCTTAAATGAGGGGCTGAGTATCGAAACGTCTTTTAACAAAGCATCAAGGGCTCTATTCCGTAACTGTGTACAAAATTTTAAAATTAAAAATTTCATACTCTTTTTAATTTAATTATAAATAAAAAAATAATTAATTAATTAATTAATTTCATACTTTTTAAATTCAAGTGATTTTGAAAACTGAAATGAACACTACCATGCTAAATAAAATTGCTGAATAAAACTTTGTGGCTCTCAATTTCAAAATAGCGATAAGCAAATTTTAATATTTTTAAAAAATAATTGATCGTAGATATAAATAAACATCACTGTAGAAATATTATTTGTGTGCTTAAACAAAATAATTCATTCCTTGACTGACAACAATATTTTAAAATACAATCCCAAATAAAGCCGGGTATATCACAACAAGAATGTTACAACAAAAATCAAATATTCACAAAAAAAAAAATCTCGATGAATAAAATTTCTTGATTGTGTAAACTTTTTTGAAGTAAAAAACTCATTTCCAAAGCTAGTGAATCGGAAACTGGATGTGTACACTATATTTAGTGTACACTTATTTTGCCACAGTTAGAGAATAGGGTCCCAGTGTGCTTTTTCTTTTCTTCATTGTGCTTTTTCTTTGAATTGGTGCTTACTAGACTAAACTCAATTAAAGCGTACTGTTGCGCACATTTGGTGAATCTACTAAGCACCAAATGAAAGAAAAATCACACTGATGCTTTGCTTAGGAATTCTGCCAGGTACTTAAGATTTAAAACAATTTCATTGTAAATACTCAATTTTACATTGCGGTTTTTGTATATTAAAATAAAGTGACGAATATACAGAGAACAATTTATGACCCTCTTTATGTCAATTTATGAAAAAATGTTGAGAAAATAAAATGTAACATTTTTTCAATGCTGTTGTGTTAGTTGCCCTGTTTTATTTTAAGAAACTTCAAAATAATTCGATTTAATTTTTTCATAACCTTTATTGAATAATATTCACATTTATTGATAAAAAGACCTTGTATGCATTTTTGTCAATCTTAATGTGTTTCGTAAAAGAGCTCGAACTTTAGTGAAATGTCATGTTAAATATTTTACTTACATATCACGTTTTTTGCATTCAGTTGATGGCATTTGCGGGCAGAATTTTCGAATCTTCGATCTTGAGAGTGCAAAGATTCATCATATTTTCTACTTTTGAGGTCAACGTTTTCAATAAAAGAACACGATTATATATTAAAAGTAAAAATTTTTTTTTAAAAAAAAAAACATGCAAAAAAGAAAATGACATAAAATTAATAGCAGTGTAGGGTATATAAAAATGACACCTAGATGGCATCTAAATTTGATTTGCATAGTTTCATGTCACTTATGAAACTAAATTTTTTATTTTCAAGTATAAGATAAAAACCTCGTATTTGAGTGAGTTTCTCTCATTGAAATACTTAAGGCAACCGATAAATTATGTTCACGATGGCAAATGTCACATATCCAACATTTTTCTATTGGTCAACTCACACGAGATTGTTTAATTGGCAATTAATGAACTTTTCGTACTCTCTTTTAAGTTTTGATTGTTGGTAGATTGTTGATAGCTCACACGACACGCCAATCTGCGTTTGACATATCTTTAAAATACACTACTTTTTCTCCTGCATTTCGTACTATAAAAAAATTCGATATTAATTTAACATGATTGCTTATCTGAAATTGCTTGAATGTTCTCTTGTTTTTTAAATTGTTATTTTGTTTATTAATGCATTTATTATGTTGTTAACACTGTTACGCAAAAATTGAATAACGATAGATTGATTCGATAAATCGAATGTCGCTGTACATCACTACTCATCAGTATCACACAGATTAAAGTTTTTGCATAAAGTTGCACAAGTAAAATGGATGGTGGAAAACTTAATTTGGAAGAAATGGCCTTAGAATTAATAAAATTGGCTTAACAATATTTGCCGAAAATAGTCTTTATGAACCACAAGCATAGAAGAAGCATAGAAAAACACACTTTCTTGTCGGCTTTTTTCTTTGTTTACTTCATTAATTCACTTGTTTAAATTAAGGGTTTCATGCAACGATTTTTCTATTAAGTTATTGTAAAAAATACTACGTTTCTTGAACAAAAGTACTTTTTGGGTATTTAAACTCAGCAAAAATTTTATTTCGCCACCCAGCAATATTGTTCATATTCTGCCATGTACAGCAATCAAAAAATTAACAAATTTGATTGCTGCAATCTGTGTTCATCCGCTCTCGCTCTAAGTGCTTTTGACAGATTCCCATTGAAAGCAACAACAAAACGAGTAGATTGTTTGATTGGCAATTACCGTGCGAGTTGGGGATATCAAAATTTGGAAGTTTCGCCATTCTTTTTTTCCACTCATTGTTTTTTGCATGGTATGCTACACATAGCTTTCTATTTGATATGACTAAGAGCAAAAAATATTTTTTTTCTGCTGAAATCCTTGGGTCGAATCGGCTAAAGTCGTAATTGAAAGTTGATAATCAAAATCATCTTTTTCCAATCACTTCACTATTCAATCAATCACTTCCTATTGATGTCATGCTGTCCTATTGATGTCCTATTGATGTCATGCGAAAGCTATTTAACTGTCGATTTCAAAAACGACAATCAAAACAGCAACTGGCAACTCTCATCTTAACCGATTTCACACCTGTTTTCCACCCGTTCTCGTAAGTGTTTTTTGCCTTGGACCGTGAACATAATTTGTTAGTTGCCTGGAGGTGTATGTATGAGTGAGATGCTCTTTCGAACTCCAGTTTTTCCAGTTCCACCGCCAAAACAATATATTTTTTTGTTAAGTGACATGCTCAGTCCAAAGCTGAAAACACTCTCGGAAAACCGATAGTCAACAAGTTTTGAAAAGGAAACAGAACAGGGAATTTGCATTCAGTCTCATTAAGCAAAAAACAATGTGTAGCATACCATGACAAGCACAATGAGTTAGAGGGAAAAAAAGGCGAAACTTTGATCATGGTAGAATAAACTAGGTAGTGGCAGTTTTGACAGTGCTCTCTTTGCTATGACCATGATTGTCAAAGTATAAAGCAAGCAAATAAGTTTTGGTGTATACGTATTTTGTCCACCGTGTACTGGCGATTCATATGACTTTAGCAGTCAGCGACTCTCCTTATTGTTCATACCTAGATTATTCTGCCATAAGTTTGATAGACAAATGTCGGTTGTGTGACACTCGCAATACAAACCAAAATCAAGGCTTGATATATGTTCTCAGCGCTATCTAGCTGTGAAATTAATCTTTTGCACTGAAAATCGTAATCAAAATTCGATTTGGATATTGGAAAAATGTGGCTATCTTCAAATATGGCAAAATAAACATTGCAAATATTTTAGGACTCTTATGTTATAACGCCATTCCGTCCTAGGTACTTTACATTATCAGCAAGAGATAGTACAAACGAATTTAAAATTACTGGTGTTGGAGACGAAATTTTTTATTTCCTGGTGAACAGGACCAGCTCTGGCCGGATTTACTCCAAGAACATATGGTGTGGACCATCGTTAATGTTTGCAAAGAGCTCGCTGCATAAGATAGTGATCCAAGTTCCCTTATATGCACAATGGGGCAAAATTTAATTTTTTGATTAATAATTTTCTTCGATACGATTAGGGGCACAAAAATCATTTATAGGAAAATTTTAATACATGGAAGACCAAGTGAAAACAATTTCGACATTCCAGCGTCCATTCAATTGAAAATTTCTCAAACTATTGATAAGAACAAATTGCGTTTTTAAAGTTTGAATGTATTTTTCTATATTAAAATGAAGGTTACACTTTTTTGCATAGCTGAATTGGTGTATAGTGTCAAAGAAACAATAAATATAACCAATTTATTATAATACAACTGCGGAAAATGCAAAATCCAAATGAATTAAAAGGGAGTTCCTAAAACTTTCTCAAATGCACCGAAACATCAACCCTTTATTACGGCGATGGGACGTAACTTAATACATTTTTTACTTATGCCGGCGGCATGACATGTGTCGACTACATCGGTGACGTCTTTATAAGACTCAGGCGCCTCTTCCATCACCAATTTGGGTGAGGCAACACGTATGGCAATGCCGAGATGATCCAATTTCTCCAGCACGTCTTTGTAATCCAGGTTACGACGCGATTTGGCACGTGATAGAGCACGACCCTAAAAGATTAATGTTTATAAAGCAATAAATTATAAAAAAAAATAGTAAATATATACCGCGCCGTGACATGTAGAACCGAATGTCTCATGCATGCCACGTTCTGTGCCTGTGAGCACATAGCTGCAAGTGCCCATGGTCCCGCCCACGAGCACCGGTTGTCCTGTTAGCTGATAATCTACGGGAATCAGTGGATGATGTGGTGGAAATGCTCTTGTTGAACCCTTAAATAATTTTACAATTTTAATTGCCTGAAAGGAAACGGGACTGATGACTTACCTTCCGGTGCACCAAAAGCTTCTTTTCTTTGCCGTCGACAATATGGTTCTCCACCTTGGCTATATTGTGCGACACATCATAGATCACATGCATATCAAGATCATCCGGAGCGAGTTGAAACATTTTTGCAAAAGCCTGCCGCGTCAAGAAAGTCATTGAACTGCGATTAACCCATGCAAAATTTGCCGCTGCAGCCATAGCCTTTAGATAATCCTGTCCTTCGACAGAATTAATACGCGCACATGCCAATTGTCGGTCGTTCGTTTCAATGTTATCTCGCTTCATAGCTTTTTCCATCTGCACTAGTGCATCAGTGGCTACCTGATGGCCAAAGCCACGACTGCCCGAATGTATCATAACGCATACCTGACCCTTCTCCTCGATGCCCATCTTGGAAGCGCTCCATTTATCGTAGATTTCATCAACTACTTGAATTTCGGCATAATGATTGCCAGCACCAAGTGTGCCCAGCTGAGGCAGACCGCGTTTTTTGGCGCGCATACTGACCTTCGATGGATCCGCATTTAACATGCGTCCATACTCTTCGCAGTGCTCTTTGTCCTCTGCCCAGACATAACCCTCACGTAATGACCAATCCATGCCCATTTCAAGAGCCTCCTCCAAATCATGCGCATTCATTGGAATAATGCCCTTGGAACCCACACCTACAGGGATGTGATCGAAGAGCGATTGTGCTATTTGCTCCTTAACTGGCTGCACATCATTCTCAAAAAGGTTTGTGCGCAACAGACGTACACCGCAATTTATATCAAAGCCGACTCCACCAGGACTCACCTGAACACAAAAATTAATTTAAAACGCTAATCAAACTACAACTTATATACCCACAATTGAATTTGGATCATCCATATCGAATGCAGCCATGTTGCCGATAGCAAAGCCGTAGCCTGAATGAATATCCGGCAGTCCGATGGAACGCCCAACAATACCGGGCAACGCAGCCACATTTGCAATTTGTTTGACTCCTGGCAAAAAGCCACCCACGGCACCAGGCCGACAGGAATTTCTCAATTCGTCTAACATGAGGCGTTCAAGGCGGCTGTTCACATAAAAGCATCCCTCAACATTCATGTTCGGTTGAAATCCTTTCTTGATACGCCAGCAGCAGTCGCTGATTTTCTCCAAATACTTAAGCTCATCATTGTAGGGTCGTACAACCATTTTTAAATATGCTTTCTTATAAAATTTTAATTAAACCAATAATTATTTCGTCAATATTTGTGATATTGCAAAGCCGGGCGCGTTCCTTTCTTCTTGAAATGCTTCAGAAAATAAAAAATTCACAATCAATAATTGCAAGAACATACACATTCACAATAGAGGAAAGTACCCTTTAGGAAAAATGGAGCGTTATACTACAATAAATTTAAATCGCAATTCATAGGAATATTGAACATTTTTTAACTGTATTTTGGCCATTTATATATTAGACAGTACTATTAAGACAGTGAAGCAGTAGTTGTCACAAAGTCACTTGGGAAGACACAAGACAAAACACTGAAGAAATTTAACAATTTATGAACATTATGAGGCATGTAATTGAAAAATCTATTTTTGCTTTATCCGTCCACAGATTTTTTTTTATTCTTAATGTATGACCTTAATTGTGCAACCTTCTTACAAGGTTTCACTAAACTTTATAAAGCCGCTTTACATTATCCATTTTTGTGTTACGATATCAAAATTTTCATATATGCAAGAGTGTTAGAGTGCTGGAATTTGTTTTTATCGTTTTGACATACATCCCAGATAATAATTTCACCTAAATATTTAAAGTTTTTCATGCTCAACTTGGAAAGGGCATCGTATAAAAGTAATTATTCATGATTTTCCTGAAATAGCCTTGTAAGAGCCTTGAGAATTTAAATTTCTTGTATAATTTTGACGCAAAATTTTTTCAGGGTCATGCTAACGTTTTTGGGGGACATTTTAGGGTATACATACAGCCTTTAATATTCATCGTACAAGGATAAAATTTATGCCAAAATATCAGCTATATCGTCAATAATATCGTCAATAAACTAGATTTTGCCAGTTCTTTAGTAAAGTCACAAGATAACAAAAGAAAAGAAGAAAAATTAAAATTTTTCTGAGAAAATCATTGATGCTTCAGTTTCTGCTAATGTTCTTATGCAGCGTTTCCGTGTGATCTTTCAGTATCTTATCTTATTCTATATCACAAAACACATGCTATAAAGAGCGAGATGCATATATGTCCTTTTTCCTATAAAAATTTGACATTTGCAAAATTTGTAAACAAATCATAAATTTATCAATTTCTGCAAGTTTACTGATTGCAAGACGTGCTTATTGAAATAACTTCTTGTCTACGTGCCCTAAATTGTATAAATAAGGGCCACTCTAAAATTTAGTTTAATAGTTTACACTACTTACCCTTTTAGCTGGTGGCAGGATCATAAAATGGTCACTGGTTGTTTTGTTGTGTTGTCGGTGGAGTTCTTTTTTTTTAGTTTCAGGCTGCTTCTATAAATAGAAAACAACAAAATAGTAACACAAAAATACTTATAGGAACGATACACACTGGCACAATCGCATTGACAAGGACACAATAACACAATAACTATTGGCGCAAATAAAATTGACAGCTTGACAGCACAAAAACTATAACTATAAAAATTAATATCATATTTATAGCATGTGATCAACTTTTATAGCAAAAGTTCAAGAAGTTGAACTTTTTCGATCTCCTAGCATTACAGGGGATATCACATGCTATAAAAATGAAAAAGGTATACCTGTTTCACACTCACATTCATCAATGCCATAAACTAGGGCGCACATGCTATTTCTTTCTTACAAAAAATGTGATACCAGAAGATAATAGAAGATCACATGGAAACGCGGCATTATGCTTGTTGCTTTAGTTCGCGCCGAAATCTCGAACGCAACATTGTGTTGTTTGTTGAATAGAATCGTTTTACGAATTTATCAGATCCTTGCAATCAATACATATAAACATTCTTTCGCTGCTAAGAAGCTTTCAGTCTGCTGGCAGACTCCAATCAGTTAGGGTGGGGTTACTTTGTCCACCTAATACACAGAAAATAAGACGTTGCAATACGAAGAAGCTATGTATAGTTAATTATAAAAGTTTATATTTGATATTTTAAAAACGCAGCGCTACTACATATAAACCATTATAATTATATAAATCAAGAATCGTTTTACGAATATTTTACTAACTAATTTTATATTTATAGCTAATTTTATATATATTACATATTAAAAATATATTTTGTTTGTATAATGTTATAAATCGACCTTTTATGTTGTATATAAAGGGTGATCCAACGCAAGTGTGAACACCTTTTTCTGAAAAGAGGTTTTTCAGCTGAAAAGCGGATTTTCAATTTGTGTATGAACACGATATAAGACCTGAACAAAAACCTTATATAAAACTTTATATAAGTTCTTGTATAAAGGGCTAGTTTCATGCGCCTATTTTCCTTGCATTGACCTTCAATAAAACTTGTTTCAAGGAAGTTTAAATTCTCTTTCCTACATAAATTCCTTATACAAAGCTTTATTCAAGGTTTATTTAGGTGAAATTTTTTCCTGGGATATGGTACTAAATTTTATTTGAAGGTTTATTTCAAATTTTATTTCTGTCCAACCTAATATGAAAACAAGCCAGTATCATAACACTATTAGGGCTGCGACGAAAGAATTTTTAGCAGACTCTCAAGCATAACATTTTGGCGGAATGACTAAACAATTTTTGGCTTCTCTTAAAATTTACTCTATTTTTACATGTTTCAATTTTATTTTCCATATTTTAGAAAAACTTTTATAAATTTTAATAAATTCTATCCAAAATTCAGTGTTTGGAAGGAAGACAATTTTTTTAAAATTAAAAATGCACCGAGTCGGACCGACATGCGTTCGTATGACACGCCATAATGGACGGAATGGCAAAAAAATCAAAAAATTTTCATTAGACATCGGACCGACCGCCGGAGTTGCTTTCGAATGATATGACATGTTGTACCATGCGTAAGCTTTGAAATTTTCTGCGCGAGACATCACAGAAAATATTGTCGATTGACACACACTCGGCACTTGTCTATCGAACTTTGAAAGTTTCGCCATATTTATGGTTTTTTGTTTTCTCGACAAAAAAATTCGTTCCCCTGAGTGTAAAATTTGTTTATATTTTACCTGAACTCAAAAAATGTTGACCTGTCCTTAGTAGAAAAAAGAACTGAAAAAATGCAGCATTTTTTTAAAATATTGTGTTGCGCTCTGTTTTTTATTTGTAAGAAAATTCAAAATCATTCGACTTAAATTTGTAGTTTTCATCGTTTTACTTTATTGAATCGTTTTTACATTTATTCATCAAATTAAATAAATATATCAAAATATCTATTGCAGATTTTTTTATACCTTTTTTATAGATTTTTTTTTAAGATAAGAAGGAAGGGGGAAATGCACAACTTCTTAAAAGAGCAGACAAAATACAGAAATTTTTCGGTAAAAAACGCCCTTAATTTTCTGTTTGAAAGGGTTATATGCAACATTTTTTTATTTTTTGTTTAAGCACTGTTCTTTCTGTTTTCAAAAGTGTGTCTGAAGCTGAAGTAAAAATCTTTGATATCTTTTACTGCATTAACATTTAAATAGTTCATACTACAAGAATTAGTTATATGTAGAGAGTGTTTGCTCATTGTACAAATGTATTTATTTGTAGAAGCAAAATACTAAACCAAATAAAAAAAATAGGAATCTGTATTCTTTGAATCTTATTTTTACAAAATAAAATTGTAATGCAATTGTGCCTTAATTCCTTAAAACACGTTATTCAACTCCAAAGTGGTGATCAATATTCGACAAAGGCTTAAAGTGACATATGCCACACATTCGGTACAGACACAATTAGATTCACGCCCTCACGGTTAAAACCATCAAATTAGATTCACGGTCCAAAGCTGAAAACATTTTTGACAACAGTTAAAAAACAGATTTCGAACAGATAAAATGTTGCCTACTGACTTACCAATTAGAAAACTAAGTGTAGCATAAAAAGATTGGTAAACTAAACAGACAAGTGTCCTAAATGTGACATGCGACTTTAGATCGTGAATATAACTTATTAATTGCCTGAGAATTTTAATGAAAGACCTTTCTCAAATTCCGGTTTTTTTTACTCGTGAAAAACAAAAAATGTATGACTTTTCTTTTCTCGAAAAAGTCTGCATTTATTTCTGCCCTTATTGAGAATTCTGCACTTTTCGTGTTCTTTTCTCAAAAAAATCTTGACTTCTAATATTAAATCGTGTTCTTTTCCCGAAAATTTTGTCAAATCAGAATTTTTGCACTCTCAAGATCGACGGTTTCAGAGTTCTGCCCTCAAATGTTACTATCTGAAGAAATAAAAAAGTTACGTGTTAAGAAAATAATGAACATTGTATTGACATTGTATTAAAGGGTGAGTTTCTTCTTTACAAATTACAAATATTTATTATAATTAAACACAATGGCTGATATTAACGATAAAGCCGCATCAGTGGTTTTAACGATATTAACGAAAATATTACAAATAAGTTAATTCTCCTTTAACAAAACTTTCGTTGCCAGACATTTTGAATTTAATTTTGTGTTTTGCTATTACACGAAAGACTTTTGCAATTTATTTGATGTTTCTCGATATAACAGGTAGCGAACACAACATTGAAAAAAATGTTTTATGTTCTTTTCTCGACTAAGAACAGTTTAACATTTTTTTAGTTCAGGTTAAAATTTAAAATTAAATTGGCGAGAAAAGACTGGCATATGCCAATCCAAGACTTTATCCCATTAGGATCACACCTTTGAAGTTGAATAGCATGTTTTAAGAAATTTAAGCATTATTGCATTAAAAATTTATTCTGGAAAATATTATAAAAAACACAGATTCCATTTTTATTTTTTATAAAAAACTTAATATACAACAACAAAATTCAAGTCACAAAACTACTACAAGAGATATCCTATAGTCAGAAGCCATGGCAGAATTATAAGGTAAGCTCATCACGGAGAGGAATGGAGTAGAAAGCAGAATAAAGCTAGATTGATGTCAAAATCAGCTGTTCATCGCAAATTTCTTTATACTCACGTTCGCAGTTTGTAGGTTAGAATTTGTTACAGATTTGTTTGCAATTTAAGAGTTTCGCATTTTATAGTTTTTATTACACTGTTATAATATTTTCACTCAAATTATCACAAATTTAACACACGCGACCGCACTTTATGGATGTTTATGTTTGTAACTTTATGGGAGGAAATTAAATTGGTGCTACATCGCATGGCCAAGCCATCAACTGCTGCTGGCCACCATGCAGCTGGCGAAGGCACAAGAGGGCTATGCTGATGCCTTGAAGGTAACCTATGACACCTTGGTTTTGGTGTGCAAGGTTTTCTTCTCGCTTTACTTGCAAGATGTGCCAGAGTTTGTTTACGATTTGAAAACATAATATTTTTATTTCATTTGACGTTTCTACGTACTTCGTCGTTTTGACAAGCATCTTCCTTCTCATTATCCGCTCTTCGTTGACGCGTGAGAGCATTTAGTATCAAGGGCCTACCTTATCATTGTATCATGGTCAAAAGCAAGCGTAAAAAAGTCGTTGGCAACGCAACAAAAACTACTTGGAAATTATAATTTTCTGCCATTTTTTATTTTATTTTTGTACCAGAAATAATCAATTGTCGCTCTTTCATATTTTCTCAATATTTTGTTAGAAGACTTAACAGAATAAAAATGTAAATACATGTTTCATGTTTTAGTTTTTGTATATTTATGTCATGTATAGCAAATCAGAACTTTTACTTACACCAATTGCGGGATTCCCAAACGCCTTAACGACGATTGTCGCTGTAGTTAACTGTTGTTTTAGGTTTGTGCTTAAGGCGGGACATGACATTCGCGGCAGAGAAAACAGACTTTTTTTTAAAATTCATAACTCAGTCAAAAACAAACATTTTTCTAAAATTATTGAAATTTTTCTATTTCATTTCATTTTTCTATTATTGTAGAGAATTGAACAAACTACAAGAAAAAAAATTAAAAAAAATATATTTTTCACTCCAACATGGTTTTATAGAGCTCCAAACTGGCGGCAGAGAAAAAAACGGGGCCTCGTGGTTGCAGCGCTGGGAGTTGCAAAAATTGTCCGATCTAGGAAAAAAATTACTTTTTTAAATCTTAACAAAATTGGTTATCATATGACACGAGCTTTTTTTTAAATTTTTTTTAAATTTTTGGTGATGTTCCAAATTTGAAAGTGTGTTTTTTCGAAAAAAATATTGACTAAAAATTCATAAAAAATCGAGAAAAAAATTTTAAAAAAGGCTCGTGTCATACGATAGCGAATCAAGTTTAAACAAATACAAAAAAAAAATTTCATCAAAAAATTAACCCGCTAGTTCCGCAACCAGTACGAAAAACATGGTTTCGAGATAAACTCGTTCAAAGTTTGTGAACAAAGAAAAAAAAGGTTACCTTCAATCTGCCATGCCTGCTTTGTACTGTATGCCTTCGTTATCTTGTGTTGTGCTGTTTCTTATAGTTTTTTGTAATCGTTTAGCAATTCGGGCTTCACCCTTCACTCTTCAAGTAGGTACGAAATAACAACCACCAAAAGTCAGGTAGCAAGTAAAACAAGTATATAACAGCTGCCGTACGTAGGTAGCGCAAACATTAAAAATGCGCTCTCTCTAATCCGGCTGTAACTTTTGAACCCGTAAGAATTTTTCCATGACATTTTTTTTCTTAGAATCTTAAGAATATTTACTAAAATACAAAATTATTAAAAAAATAGATTTTAAAAACTGCCAATGTCATGTAACCCCTTAACAGTTCCGGAGACGGAACGGACATGGAACGTTTTCTTTAGAGAGAGGAACTAGTTCATTTAAACATGTCTGCGGAACTATCTAGTTCCTTTGTCTATTTGATCTGCTTGAGTTGCTTGTTTGTTGAACGTCTCTTTTATAGAGTGGAACAAATTCATGGAAACATGTCCGGAGAACTATATATTTCCTTTTTTATATGATCTGTTTGAGCTGGTTGTTTATTGAACTGTAGAGGAAATTTGTAATACTCCAAGTATAATTTCAACACAACACTCTGTCTTAAACCAAATTGAACACAATTTTTTGTTATTTTCAGTGTTTTTATTTCAAAATAAAGAAATTAAGGAAAATATTGATAATTTATTTAAAAAAAAAACTTTCATAATTTGCTAATAAATCTCATTTAGTTCAAATATTAAGAAACAAATTTGTAGCATAAGAAAATATATATAAAAATTATCTGATAGTTCCGCGGACAGTTTCGTGAACAGTTTATTTTGAAACATAACAAGCATGTCCGCGGAACTAACAGTTCCGACAGTTCTCTGCATTAGAGTTAAAGTAACAAAAGCATTTTAAATATCATTTCATGATTATTCTCTTTCTTATGTTACAAGCTAAAATAAACAGAACAATGCACACAACAAGAATAACGATATATCATATCGTCTATTATTTCATTCATTCTCTCTCACAAGCATAATAATTTTACTTGTCGTCACTCAAACAATTCGTCTAACCAGTAAAGTGTGTGCGGTAAGTGCGAAAGAGATGTCAGCTTTTGAGATGTCGCATAAAAAGGCTGTTCTTTTAAAACGTTTGGGGAATCATATGCTGTGGCTTTGGTTAAACAGTTTATAGCGGTTTTATATGTAAATTCTTCTTGTTTTAATAGAATTGATTAATTAAGAAAGAAATAATTTGAAATTATTATTGTTTTCCATTGTTATTTAAGAAAAAAATTAAAATTTTTAAAACGCTTCGAATACCGTTTTCAGTAAAACCCCTTGCTTATAAACACACGGTAAAAATAGTTCTGACTCAAAGCGATTGTGATCAAATCGGCTTGAAACGTCTAATAAACAAGGTATATGAAACTGTGCATGCACAATGACCGATAACGACATTATTATCGTTAACTTTTTGGGAATCCTGCTAGTAGGCTTGTTAGCCTTCTTGCAAAACCCTAATGAAAATTTAAAAAAGAAACTGAATTCGTTCATTCTTATAAATTTAATATGACATCTAATATCATATTAAGACTTTTTTAAAATCTTACCTTTGTTTTAATACAGCAAAATATAATGTTCACGTCGCATGTTACATGAAATCCTTTTAATGTGACGATATAAATCAAATCATATAACATACATAACTCTTTAGTTTAAGGGGTGCCCTGGATCTATTACAATTTTAGATAAGAACCCACTGAACATTTTTTCGAACATCAAAGCAGCGACCATCAAAATTGGACAAAACAAAATGGCTGCGTAAGTGAATATCAAGTGTTTGGTTACTGCAAGCTGTCAAAGAATTACAATTTAAAACACCAACAATAATCAAATTACAAAAAGCTTATCAAAATTGTGTTCCTTAAGTACTAATCCAGGAAATGAAGATAAGAACCGAGTTAAATTTAACCAAAAAATACCAATTGAAAAAATTGCAAGCTAGGCAATGTGAAATGGCGAAACTGCAAAAAGTAGCAGAATAAACACCATATACTGATAATTGAGCTGAACTTCGAATTCGAATTCGAAACTAGTATTTGAATAGACAGTTGGCAACACCAACACAGCAATGCGACGGCAACGTCGTCACAGAAATTACGAAAAATCAAAATGGCGTCTTTTTTCGACAAATGACTAGTGATTGGATTGGACGACGGCGACGACGAAAAAGTGTGAAATTTTTTTTGCTGCGTTGGAGCTGAAAATATTTTTTCATTTGCAAATTTTGATAAAATTGGTGGAAAATATTGGAAAAATTTAATACTTTTTGAAATTAAGTGTATATTTAATGTGTGCATTAAAAAAAAATCGAGTGCTGCGACAATTATATCATGAGCCAGGTGAGTGAAAAATTGGAATGTTGTTTGTTTTTATTGAATTTCGGCGCCTTAAAATGAAATTTTTCAATAAATTTCAGTATTTTTCGATAAAATATAGTTCAAAGTTAGTCCTGTGCAAATTACAAAGTTTTCCGTTGATGGGGTGTGGTTGAAAATGTGCTTTTTCCTGCAGATAGCTCACAAACAATTAAATTGGGATTCCTATAATGGCACTTTGTAGGCCTTCTACTATGAGTTGATTTAGAAAAATTTAAAAATTTTTATGAAATTGCAAATGTTTCACACCGATCTTTGTGGGAGCCTATTCTAGAAGCATCCACGATGTGGAATATGTAAAAATTTTGAATTTTTTTGGGGGACCCATTTTTGTAAAATCTAATTGAAATACGTTTTTCTCTTCAATTTCAGTGAATTTCTAACGAAAAACACCAATAAATGATGTCCTTTTCATGTTTTTCATATGATTTCCAAAAATTTTCACTGATTACGTAATCACATTTTGCTTGGACTGTATCAAGTTCGTGCTGATCTCTGACCAAATAGAATTTAGATGATTTTTCTGGGTTTTTATCCTGATATTGAAGGCTTTTAATGAAGATTATCATGATTTTGAGCCTAACAGTTTTTTGCAAAATGTCTTTCATAATGATTCCTATCTGTAAGAGCAGTTTTATGGAGTTTAGGATGGATTTATTGCATAAATTGGTTGTTTTTAGTGGTTTTACTGCAATTTTCGGAAAGTTTCTCCAAAATTCTAGCAAGGATTAGTCAAAATAGTGCTCAGAATAGACATTTTTTGGATGATTTGTCTTTGTGATTGGCTTGGACATTTGTTTTTAATGTAATAACTTCAGGATAAAGACTTATATTAGAAAAGAGTTTGTATTTTTTAAACAATTAAGACATTTTAGCATAAAATCTGCGTTTTCAGGGTCTTTAGAGGACCAAACATTAATCATTATGCCTACAAGTTGATTTCTTTCATAGATATTCACGAAATATCCCGTAGGATTTCTTAAAATGTCCTAATCTTGTGGTATATATTGTATATTAGGGAATAAAACTTGAGATCTGGACAGGAACCTACTGATCTATAGGATTTTCGGAGGAAAACCTCTCAAACTTGTAAAATAATTATCAAAGCAAAGTTTTCTTAAAGCTACAATAAGTTTATAAAAAATTTTGAAATGGTCTTCGTTTTTTTTCAATTTAATTTGTCTGGTATCCTTAAAGATCATCTGGTAACAGACGGAATTATGCGCTTTTTAAGAGAAATATAATTTTATAGATAAATTATTATTATACAGAAATTCTTTAATCTTTTGATATTAATAATAGAAATTTTAAATATCTTTGGTTTTTCATATAATTTATGTAGGTATTCCTTAAGGATCATCTGAGATCTGGAGAAATTTTGTTTTATAAGTGAATCTATAACAATTTAAAGACAAATAATCATCAGTACAAGTTTTTCTACCTGTTTGCATTGAAGTAATAACAAATTTTAATGGAAATTTAAAGCTTTCGTTAGTTTTCATTGGTTTAAAGTGGTTATCCTTGAAGATAATCTTAGGTCGGAACTTAATTCTGAACTATATAAGCGGAATCTCTTAATTTTATGGTTAAATAATCATTATTAAAGGATTGCCTTAATGCTTTCATTGATATTATTACAAATTGTAAAGGAAGTTTGCGTCTTGTTTCATTATCTTTAGGTCAGTATCCTTAAAGATCATCTGATAATAATTTGAATTATGTTTATGTTTAAGCGAAATATTTTTGTTTAATAGTCATACCATCATCCGTACAAAACTGTCTTTATTATTTTTATTGAATTGATATCAAATTTTAATCGATGTTCGAAGTTTTCATTGATTTTAAGTAGATATCCTTGAAGATCGCCTGGTAACGGATGGAATAATTTATGTTTCTTAAGAAGTATATCTTAATATTAAGACTATAGAAGCATTATACCTGGACTGTCTTAAGGTTTTAATTAAAATTGTACGGAATTGTCGCGGTTTTCACTGATTATAAGTTGGCATCCTAAAGGTCAAGTAATATCCGATGGAATTATGTGCCTTTTAAAAGAAATATCATCAGAAATCATCATTACCGAATTCATTGATTAACACAAAATTTTTAAAGGAACTTCGGGTTTTCATTGATTGAAAGTGGTTATCCTTAAAGATCCTTATTCGTATTAATATCGGTACGGAATCATGGACTACATCGAAATCTCTTCATTTTATGGTTATATAATCAAGATTGTCTTAATGTTTTCTTTAAAATTATACAAAATTTTGAAGTAAGTTGGCAGTTTTCAGTTATTTCGAGTAAGTATTCTAAAAGATCACTTAGTTTATAATCGGGATCTCTACAGTTTGTGTTCAAAGAGCCAGCAGTATAGTTTGTTTTAAGTTTTAATTGGACTTTTATAAAATTTTAAGTATTTTTAAGCTAGTTCTTTTTCAACTGTAGTAGATCATCTTGATATTGAATAAATCAATGCATAGTTTTAAACTATTTTAAAACTATATTAAAACAGTATTACAGTAACAAAGCTATTAGCCAATAGATGTCATCATTATAATCACATAGTTTTGAGGCTTCACATAGGTTACGCATTTGCAGAGCAAGAAATTTCTATTGCTGTCCCATTTATGAAAATCGTATTTACGGTTTGGTAGTCATCACAAAAAATGCGAACGGTAATAATAATATAGATGTTAAATAAGTTCTTTGTTTTTATTGATTTTAAGTAGTTATCCTAGAAGATCATCTGAAAACTGTTGGAATTATGATCTTTTTAATTGGAATCTCTTCATTTTTTATTTAAATTATCATCCTTACAGGATTTTCTTCATATAATCATTGGAAGTTTAAAAAACTATTAAAGTAAGTCGCGTTTTTAGATAATTTCAAGTGAATATCCTTAAAGATCATCTGAAGATCAGTTGAATGTAAGAAAGAAAGGGAGAATTATGAGATGTATTCGTGTGCGAGGATAAATTTGGAAAGCGATTCAACTATTGGCAGAACCTAACCTAATAATAGCTTTTATATACTTTATACAATTAAAAAAAAAATGTATACTAATATATACATTTGGCAATGAAAGCTTGAAGAGTTTTTCTATAAAAATAATATTAGAATAATGCAATAAAAGTACTAAGTTATTTTAATTAAATATGTTTATGTTATGTTTCGTAATCTTGACCGAAAAGTCTCACAAAACTTACTTTAATAGGTTTTATCAAATAAAATACTTAAAATGAACAGAATCATTGCATTTAGAAATGAACTATTTTTAGTGAAAGCGACTACTACTTCATCGTTTTGTAACTCGTGAATTAATAGACTCGTAATTTAAAATTTTTATTATAAAAGTATTTAAGACCTGTATTCGTATAGTTTGGTGCCTCTTTAACATGCTCACCGTGGTGATAATAAAATCCTTGATAGGCTTGAAGTTAATTATTGATTTTCAAGTTACTGCTTTATACAGGATATGAAAGATCTTTCGTTATCTACATTTCGTATATGCAATGAAGCCATCAACATTGTTTTATATATTTATCTAAAAACCAATAATTAAAACAAATATTTATACAAAGCGTCTTCACCGATTTAAAGTTAATTATTTTCTATTTAAAAAAAGTGTTCCTAGATAAGTTCAGAAGAATACTGCTTAAAGTACCGTGGATCATATGCCATACCCTTTAAAAATCTTTATTTTAAATTGTTTCGGTTTTTCCAGTCGATTATCTTTAATATCTAAGCATAAATAAAATTGTGAAATATTTTCCAGAATTAAAAAATGTACTTAAATTTATTTTTATATTATTTATTTTTTTTTTTATTGAATTTGAATAAAATTTATTAAATTGGAATTTTAAGTGAAACATGTATTTTGTATATTTATAATTTTTTTAAATATTTAAAAAAATTTAATTTTTAATAAATCTATAATATTTGTTTATATTAAAACAAGAATAAAATAATATACAAGTCTGAAAAATAAAAATATAAAATTTTCAATAAGAATTTTATCTTTTTTCTATAAAGTTTGAATAAACAGTGTTTTTAGCGATATAACGTTATTTTCAAAAAAGTGAAGTTTTTGAAATGTCAATCTGTTGATCTTTTTGAAAAGGCATTTACTGTCAGTTGATGTATTTCTGGTAGTACTATAGTTCTTTAAAATATTGATCGAATGTTGGCGGTACACAGACATTCTTGTGATAAAGTAAATGTTATTTGCTTTATTAAGTGGATAACATTTTTTTAATTTCAACTGTAAAAATTATTTAATACAAAATTTAAAGAAAAATAATTAAAACAAAGACTTCAATTAGCTATAAACCAAGGAGTTGTGAGGAAAGTGGACAAATGGTCCCGTGCGTGAACCGCATGCCAAAGAACAGTGGATCAAATCCTATCTGGAATCAATGTTTTTTTTTCCAAGTGGAATTAAAGTTTCTGAGTGGCCGTCACATCTCTGAAGACAAAGACAAACACCAGAGAGTAAAAAAATTACATGTAACATGGAACATTATCCGTTTGGAGTCGGCATAAAACACCAGTTCTCGACCATTTGCATACAAACGCACAATAAGACGCACAACACAATTGATCGGTTCGGTTTAAGTTCTTTCAAGTGCTGATGAATGGGCAAGTGATTGGTTTTTATATAAAACAAGATAATGTTAACGCAATTCGATCAGTTCTTTGAGTTAGGAACTCAATACTTCGGGAGCTACCTTCCGCTTTTTAAACTGCTTTTATTCTGATGTGCTGATTGTGGATGTGAAGCAATTAACTCGGCAGGCAACTACACTGTGGGTGTCGCCATCCCGGAAAAACTTTCATATTTATGTTAACATAACATAAATAAGTACATTTGGTTATAATTACATTTTGGTTTCCCTTCAAAAGATTGATCGAATGTGCAGCGATGTAGCTGGGGTTGCTGGGGCTGAGGTCCAAGAACAATCTGCCGCTCCCATAAAAAAAGTGCGATGAACGTTTTGATAAAAAGATCATTGCTTTAATGTCGCTTCATTTTATTCAGACTTATTTAGCGATGCTGAAAATGTCATATTTGTATTTAATAGACCAAAGAAAAACAGCAAATAGGATCAACTTTTTTGTACGTTTCTTCAATGGCACTGGAAGCCCAGAAAATACTGGTGACAGGAAAATACTTCTGACAATACGGATTTCAGTTGCATCTTGCGAAAGATCGTTTAACAAGCTGAAGTTGACTAAATCCTGTTTAAGATCAGAGTTGAGAATTGATATAAGAGTTAAACCATAAGTATTCAAATAGAAAGTGAAACTGCGTCAACTTTAGATCATTAATGAATTCGCTTAAACTAAAATAAGAAAAAATATGCTTTAAAATAAACAATTTAAACTGTATCATTTTATTAAATTCCAATAAAATTTCCGAGTTTTTCGAGTTGCTTTGCTATTAGACTGTATTCATGTCTAGTCTGGGTAGGTTGAACTCTCATTGCCGTGGACATCTCGCTGGAGTAAAAGTTATATTCTTTATATTGAGCACTCTATAGTGTGAACTGTATAGTGTGAACAGAGTTCTTAGGGTTCGTATATAGTGCCGTTTATAGTGTAACCGAGAAGAAAAGCTGAAAAACGCTGGCCATACAATCATATGAAATTAGCTCAAAGTGCATATAGTGCCAGCCAAGCAAGCAACTTAAAGCGACTTCCAGCAGCGTTTTTTAGCTTCCTTTCTTGGTTCGGGTCGGCATAGAAACCAGCCAACACTATAAAGGCGCCCTAACTTTCAACAATAAAATAAAACAAAAGAATAAAAATAACCAGAAAAGTAACGATAAACTCTACTTACCGTTCGTTTTCATCTAATTTTTGGTGAAATACAAGTACAAATAAAGGTCATTCAAGTTCGTGTTTAAAGCGTTGCAAGCTCTATTGCAAAAATGGCCGCGATCAAGCAGTACAGAAATCACTCAACGAACGCAACAATGAATCTAGCATTAAACTGAATTTTTTTTATTATATTATTATATAAGCTTAAAGTACAATGATTGCGTTTGCATTTGCGTTCGTCTATTCGCTGGTGCACTTGTATTAAGTCGCTTATTTTATAGTGCCGGCTGGTTGCCTTGCCGGACCGAACTGAGAAGCAAAGCTGTATGTTGCACATACAATCATATGAAAAAGCTCAAAGTGTACATAGTGCCAGCCGAACAAGCAGCTTAAAGTGACTTGTGAGCTTGGTATCCAGCGTAGCGATTGTTGCTTTCTCGTTCGCTCGCAAGGCTCGCATGTGTTTTGTTTAATTTTACACATTGCTCACTTATTATTTTCCTTTCAAAGCATTAAAAAGAAAACTAACAAAGCAAAAAAAAAATAAAAAAAAACTCCAATAAAATACATAGATATATTTTTTTTCTTGTTGTTTTTGCGCCTTATGCTGCGCCTTTTCTTCGTTTTTTCTTCTGTTCAAAAGCAAGTGTGTTGTAGAATGAAAGCACTTTTACATGAACGCAGTTTTGTATTCCTTTTGTATCTATGCGCAGAAAAAAGGATTGGGAAATGAAGTGTCAAAAAAAAAACAGATGTTTGTGTAGAAAATAATACGAGGCGAATATCTGGTATTTCCTTGAAATGGAACGCACGCTGACAACAAAAATTAACAACAAGAAAGAAGCACAAGAACTGGAAATTGAGTTCAGTTACTTTTCTGTGGCGTAGTGCGACAGTTATGCGGATGTTAATGCATGGTCAATAATTTGATATCAATTAGTTATATCTTCAACAAAATAATTACATTTTGGTTAATGAAGCCATCAACAAGTCTGTGTAATGCATATAAACAAATATTTACTAAAGCCTGGCTTTCACTATGTCAGTTGTATGACAACATAAAACTTAATCAATTAAAATATCACCTAAATACAATTCTTCTATATTTTTTGTATAGCTCAATTCGATAATTCAGTTGTTTTTAATTTTCTCCATGGTCAAACATAGAAAAAATGCCAACGTGTTGGCATTTTTCATTTGATTGACAGCAACTGACCATTGCATAACATATATAAATGATTGATGTCAAACGATTGACCGTGTAAGGTCGGCATTAGAGAAAGTTAACTTCTATCCCCCTTTTTTTTTTGTTCTACTTTTTCCCTGGTCTGCATGTTCTATTCTATTTTCTTGCCCGCAACAAATGCGCACATAAAAATAAGCAATGAAAATAAATTCCTATCAACTGTTACATAGGCGATCATCCCAAGATGGCTTTTTGGCACATCCTTTAATTCTATTTGTCCCACAATTATTTTTGTTAATTTTTTGGCTTTTTTGCATAAATTCATATTGAATTTCTTGCACTAAAAGTAAAAAGAATCAAAAAAGATTATTTGGAAAAGTGTACGCTTTTTTCTGGTTTTAAAAAAAATATACAATAAGAAAAAATTTTCGTAAAAACGAAAAAAATTATTTTTTATTTGTCATGTTTTAAAAAAACTGCTATTTTCTGCTGCAGGTTTTTTCTTAATGGTTTTTTTCAAGAGTCTGGTGAAAAAAATCATGTAACCTAGTGATACAAAAGTTACTAAGCTTAAAAAAAATGTTTTAGGAAGCAATATACATCTTTACTTACTTACTTACTTAGGTGGCCGTGACAACCCGTGTCCGGATTTCGACCGACCTCATCAGCTCTCGCCAGGCGCCTCTGCTTTGCGCGCGCCTTCTCCAATCGGATACACCAAGTGCGGTTAGGGCTTCCTCAGCCTGGTCCATCCATCGGAGGCATGGTCTCCCTCGTCGTCGTTGACCAGCGACCCTCGCTTCGAGCACCTTTTTCGCTGGAGCTTCGTCGTCCATACGATGGACATGACCCAGCCAGCGTAGTCGCTGCACAGTTATACGCCGAACTACGTCAATGTCTTCGTAGAGCTCATACAGCTCGTGGTTCATTCGGATGCGATAGTCATCGCCGACTCGAACAGGACCGAAGATTTTGCGAAGAACTTTTCTCTCGAACACCCCCAGAGCGGCTGCGTCAGTTTGCGAAACTACCCATGCCTCAGCGCCATAAAGCAGCACAGGTAGAACGAGCGTCTTGTAGAGTGTTAGTTTTGTCGATCGAGAGAGGGCTCTGGAACTTAGTTGCTTACTGAGCCCGTAGTAGCACCTATTAGCAAATATTGTTCTTCGCTTTATCTCCAGGCTGATTTCGTTGTTAGTATTAATGGCGGTGCCAAGGTATACAAACTCCTTGACTACTTCAAAGTTATAGCTGCCGGATGAAACGTGGGAGTCTAAACGCCGCGCTCCCTTGTTTGTAGACAGCATATACTTTGTTTTACCCTCATTTATCGTCAAACCCACTTTGGCTGATTCCTTTTCGATAGCGGCGAAAGCAGCGGTAGCATCTCTCTTGGTTCTGCCAACAATATCAATATCATCAGCGTAAGCAAGGAGCTGGACACCTTTATAGAAAATGGTGCCATTACGATGCACACCGGCCTTTCGTACGATCCCCTCCATGATGATGTTGAAGAGATCGCAAGACAGTGGATCGCCTTGCCTGAAACCTCTTTCGGTATTGAAGGTTTCGGAGAGGTCATTTCCTACCTTGACGGAGCTGCGTGTGTTGCTCAACGTCATTCTGCAAAGTCTAATCAACTTTGCAGGTATACCGAACTCAGACATTGTTGCGTATAGGCAATCCCTTCTCGGGCTATCGAACGCAGCTTTAAAGTCGATGGTGTGTGTCAATTATATACATCTTTAGTATAATGAAATAACATTATCCTGATTAAAACCTAAATAAACTTCACGAGCATATTTTGTGGCTGGGACAATTCGGGTTAAGACTCGGCGATCATACCCCTTCACTTCCAAATGCCATATCTTTTTTTGTATGGAGCTACTACGTAAGGGGTATTAATCCCTTCGTCACATTTTCGAGCACGTAAGAAGTGATTAGTCAAGAATCCGAGTACCTTCTTTCGGCAATAAAGGAAGGGTACGGATGTCGATATGGATATAGATTTTTTCCAATTTTATTTTGTTTTTACTTATTTTGTTTTGTTTTTACATTTTTCGCATTTTCTTTTTACGTAGGGTGCCTTTTATATTTCGGGATTTGGCAACCCTGGTGTTGCAATCTGTTAACTGAAAGCTCTATCGCAAAGTTTGACATTTGTTGGCTTATACGTACTCAGAACGTTTTGACATACGAGCGCTATTTGTGTTGTTTATAGTAACTTAAAAGATTCATCTCGGTCTAAAAATGGAATTAAATCGTGAACATTTTCGTGCGATTATTTTTTACAACTTTCGACGTGAATTAACACAGCAACAGTGCATGGATGAACTTAATTCAATTTTTGGCGATGAAGCTCCATCAAGGACCAGTGTTTATCGATGGTATGGTGAATTCAATCGTGGTCGTAGTTCACTCCAAGACGAATTTCGTGAAGGTCGTCCGAAATCAGCTGTTGTTCCGAAAACCATTGATGCTGTGCGCGAACTGATATTGCAAGACCGTCATGTAACCTATCGTGAGATTGAGGCAACATTTGGCATAAGTGGGACCAGCATACATTCAATATTGCATAAACATTTGACTGTCAAGAAAATTTGTTCGCGTTGGATCCCACACAATTTGTCAATCGCTCAAAAAAAGGCTCGTGTCGATTGGTCGAAGGAAATGCTCAAAAAATACGATCGCGGTGCTTCGAAACACGTCTATGACATCGTGACAGGTGATAAATCGTGGATTTACGCGTATGAGCCCGAAAGTAAACAGCAGTCGACTGTATGGGTGTTTCAAGATGAGCCAAATCCAACAAAAGTTGTTCGCGCACGAAGCACTTCCAAGCAAATGGTCGCCTGTTTTTTCGGAAAATATGGACATGTCGCAACCGTACCACTAGAACAACGCAGAACAGTCAACTCTGAGTGGTACACAACCATTTGTTTGCCAGTTGTCTTCCAAGAAATCAGGAAAACCAACCACCGAAGACGGATCACTCTTCACCACGACAATGCGAGCTCTCACACATCGGCTCAAACAACTGCATTTTTGAGCACCCAAAACATCGATTTGATGGGTCATCCGCCGTATAGTCCTGACTTGGCACCGAATGACTTCTTCTTATTCCCAACCGTGAAGAATAAACTGCGTGGACAACGATTTTCGACGCCCGAAGAAGCGGTTGCGGCATTCAGAATGCATGTTTTGGAGATACCTCAATCAGAGTGGCAAAAGTGCTTCGACAATTGGTTCAAACGCATGCAAAAGTGTATAGATCTTAATGGAGAATATTTTGAAAAACAATAAAGTGATTTTCGATGATTAATATTTGTTTTTGTTCTCTAATCCCGAAATATAAAAGGCACCCCTCGTAACACATCGCTTTGAAGCTGCCGTGTTCATCTTCTAAGGCATTAGTGCCTTTTTCAATACTTGAGGCAATAAGAAATGATAGATCGCTTTAGAGAGGTGTTCGCCTATTTTCAGCAATACAGAAAACAAAACAGAATAGTAGTGAAAAAAAGTAAAACCAGTGGGTGAAGCAATTTAAACCTGAATAAAAAAAAAGTTAAAATACTTCAATCAGATGCACGATGAAGTGGCACGATGAAAGTGTGTTCCAACTGAAACTTACAACGAATTGCAGATGATGATAAACAAGCTGGAATAGCAAGTGACTTAACGCGCCTTAAAGTGGCTGAAAGTGCGTTTCAGAAGCGTTTTTTTCGCATTTTGGTCTTTTCACTTGTCCGCTGGTTTGTGGAAAGCAAAAATTGTACACGAAATCACATGATGCTGAAACTTTTATGATGCTTCGATTGCAAAAATAAAAAAAAAACTTAATATATACAAACAGTGGCGCAGTTGGTAGAGTGCGTGGCCAATACGCCAGAGAACCCTGATTCAATTCCCACCTGACACAGAAAGTTTTTTAAATTGATTTAATTTTTCTATTTGGCTGTCACCTCTCTGCAAACAATGGCAAACCTTAGAGAGTAAAAACTGCCATGAAAAGCTTTTTGAGAACATAAGCCGTTCGGAGTCGGCCTAAAACATGTAGGTCCAGTTCTCGATCATTTGTGTTCAAACATTTCACAACACACAACACAATTGATCATAATAAGCTAGGTCAAAGTCCTTTCAAGGGCTGAAGTGGCAATTTCGTTTTCTTTTTTTTTTAATAAATACAAACAAATAGAAAATAGTCAAAAACCAGCTGCACCAAGTTGGCCGCTGAAAGCGCGCACTATACGCACTACCAGCTGCTTAAAGCATGACGCGTTTCCATCTCGGTTTGGCACGGCAACCAGCCGGCACTATAAACGCGCCTTTAGAAATACGTGAAAGCTTATTGTACCGAGTAGAATGCTGAAGCGGGCAACATTTTCCAATGCAAATTACGCAAGAAAACTTTAAATTTTTCTTCCTTACTTGACGCAACATTGAAAAATTTCCAACTTTTCTTGCGTAAATTGTGCTAGAGAGAACTCGCTACTTAAAGCCAGTAACGAATCTATGTATCGAAATTTTCACAAATAATTGAAATAATCCCAATCCATGTTTAAATATTTTAGTTTCTTGGTTTAATTGAACATTGATTTAAATTTCACGGTTATATTTAAAAAATGCATTAATTTCAGAATAAGTTTTAGAGCTTAATACGCAATCATTGTACGAGTCACATAGACGCAAATGCAAACTTAATTATTGTACTTTCAGCTTAGATGATTTTCTATCGAATCCGAAATTATATACGAAAGCATGTATGTGTATAATGATTATGCATGTATTTTAAACGAATAAAACTCATATTTTGCTAAACTGAATATCAACCTCGATATTATGAACAGCCTGGATAATGTGAAGAGCCGTTACAAAAATTAGTTCACGCTACCCAGACTGCAATAACAACTTTTTTGAAAAAGCCATGAGCATTCGATCAATATTTTAAGGAACTATATAAGTAACCACAAAAGATGAATTGGAACAGATTGGGAGTCCCTGCGTATGGTACTCGCATTGTAATTGGGAGCTTTTACAATGTATAAACTAGATCTCTCGATTTTTTTTGAGCTTTTTCGGGTACCTGGACACTCGAAATCCGAAAAAATCGCGGATATTTCGAATGCTCGGGTATATGGTCATTATCCGGGTAATTTGATAATCAATGCCCAGGTAGTTTCAAAAGAAATTTGTGTTTTTTGTTTGTGGACTTGCAGAAGGTTGGTAGATAGGTGGTGGGTGTGCTCAGAAGAAATGTTGAGGGGGAAAAGTAAGAGGACCAGCTCATATATTTGACACCTCTAGGGGTCAATTAAGGAAAGAAATGAACTGTAATAAACATTTTTCTTTATATTTTGAGTTTTTTGTAAGGGACTCCTAGAAGAGTGACAGATTGGATAGGCTAGGTGTGTTCAGCAGAAATGTTGTGGGACGGGGGGAAGGGGCGAACTAGGACGAGCTCATATATTTCACCCCTCCAGGGATCAATTCGGGAACTCGAATAGAAATTGTTCTTCATTTTTTGTATTTCTTGTAGGGGACTCCTAGTAGTTTGGCAGATAGTGGGGATAGACAAATATTGAGTAGTGGAAATAATAGGACTAGCTCATGCATTTGACTCCTATATGGGTTAATTCGGGAGAGATATGAACTATTTTCAACATTTTTTTTTTTGTGTTTTCATGAGGCACCCTCAGAAGGGTTGCTAATAGGGCGTGGGTGTGTTGGACGTGAAAAACATGAAGATCTGGTTATACATTTCACCCCTCTAGGTAGGGGTCACTTCGGAGAGCTATAAATAATTTACGTCAAATTTTTACCAAATTTGTGTCAAACACATAGAGCGTTGTTGTTCAACTTGGTTTTTTTGAGGACCGCAATTTATGAGCGAAAACTATTAAAAAGGGATGAAAAAGGTCTTTATCAATCTTAGCAGTTAGCAAAAAACACTCATGTTTCTTTTTTCTTCACGAATAAGAAAAGCAAGATGAATCGTTACTCAAACTGAATCCTTCGTCAATTGAATAATAAAGATGAAGAGCAGTGTAATTTTTCCTCTTCACTTGAGAGTTTTAGCGAACCCCGATTAATAAAGATAGGCGAGTAATATTTTAGTTGAAGGATTTATTCAGAAAGATACAACATACAATTTGTTGTTGAAGTTTTGTGTGTTGATCAATTGCGCCCAATAGGGGGAAAAAAAGTCTTATTACAAAGAAATCTTTCGTAATGAGTCATGACATTTTCAACAACCCAATCTAATACTCTAAGAATGCAAAAGTCTTCATCATGTACTTCGATGAAAACAAAAATAATTCTAAATTTTATTTAATAAAATAATTTCCTCAAAATAAACTTTTATTTTTTATTATTTCACTGCATATAAAAAAGCCCACAATTAAAATAAATGCAACGGTGCATACATTTAGCTAGTTGTATTATAAATGCGGATAAATTTTCAATTTTTGACAGACAATTCGAAATGAAATAAAGAAAAATAACAAATAATCAACATGTGCAAAAGGTGGTGGTGCATTATTTTTAGAACCATTATTCACGATGTTGCCACAAATACACACTAGCAAAATTATAAATGTAAATAGTTAACAAGTAGTTTGCCATTCTTAGATGAAGCCCAATAAGTGAAGGTTGCGTCGTCACTGCATTTGGATTTGTGCAGTAATTCAGATAACAATTTTTTCTTTATTCTTAACCGTTTTAGATTGTTTAATGCTAAAAAATAAAATATTTAAAATGGAAATAATAAAAACTGGGAAAAAATTTTATACAAAAAATTAAGAATAAAAAATAAAAGAAAAAAAAGAAAAGAAAAAGAATAAAAGAAAATAAAAGAATAAAAAAAATTATATCAAAAAATGACAAAAATAAAAAACAGCTAATATAGAAAATAGTTTGATAAAAATACAAATTAAATAATAAATAAATTTAATAAAAAAAAACGAAAATAAAAAATTAAATTATTTTAAAAAATAAAACGAATTAAAAAATTAATTAAGTTATTAATTAAAATGAAAAAATCAACATCTAATATAAAATATTAATAAATAACAAATTAATATGAAAAATAAAAATATAAAAATTTATTAATTTTATATTGTGCTTTCAAGAGAGATTGAAGGTCTCAATTTGCGGATAAACTTTCAAGCTATAACTCAGATAGAACTCTGTTAGATTGTTCAGGGCTTTAGGATATAGTTTTATGAATGAAGAAGTTATGTTTTTATGCGAACAATAAACTAAGTGTTGCCGTTTCTTGTTTAAAATTTTGGCAATGTTAATGTTTTATATTTACTCCATATAATTTTAACACAAATATTTTACCCTCTTCAACACAGGAACACGATGAATCCTACAATAGCATAGGATCGGAAGAAATTGATGAAACCACACGTGGTGAAAATAATGCCTATGTTAGTGGAAGCGGTAGTTCCTCTGGATCAGAATCCGATTCAGATACATCATCATCTTCATCCGGATCAAGTGAACGTGGTTCACCTGATCATGAAGAAAATAATGACAAAAACAGTAGAGATGAACAACACTCAAACCAGAAGCAACATCAAAACAAGCAACATTATCAACAGCAACAACAACCACAACAACAAACCCAGGAACAAAACACTGTGCAGACTGAAGAAACAACAGGAAATAGAACGGCTAGAGCTAATTCCAGATCATCACCAGCAAACTCTGCGAAAAAAGAATCTAAAGCGAATGGATACTCCGAGGACAATGAATCGGACGACTCGGATTCAAACTCTGATACCAATTCAGACTCCGCTGATGATCAGGCCAACAACACGCAACAACAACAGCAAGCAACCACAGTCGAAAGAGAAAAAGATGTTGCAAATTTTAGCGACGCTGCAAACACAACAAATAACACAACAGGAAATAGTATCACAACCACAACTAACGATGATGAGGATGATGGCGACGTTGACGAAGAATCACACGATGACGATTCAAACAAGGACGAAGAAAGTGAAAATGATGCTGCCCCAGCTGATGAAAACACCAAAACTTCCAACGAAGTGGAGGCACCGCAGACGACGTCACAGACGACTACACCAGCCGCAGCTACGAATAATGCCTTTGAAGAAGACGATGACACTGCTGAATCAGAAAAAAGTTCAGCTTCATCTGCCGAGTCACCAACAGCGAGTAGCAGCAGCAGCAGTGTAAGTGAATTTTTGTGCTGATATGCTTGGAATATGTTTCTTTAAAGAAAAAACTCTTGTTGAATTCAAATTAGCAGGAAGATGACGAAGATGATTATCAACCTAAACGCTATACACGCAACGTGCGAAAACCACCACCAGAAAAAGTGAAAAAACCTGTAAAAAAGAAGAAGAAGAAACAAAAGTAATTATTACTACCTATAAAGAAAAAAAAAAAAAATATACATTTAATATGACATTTAAAAATACAAAATTGTAATTCTATTAACTCAATCAGCTGGGATTCTGAAGAGAGTGATGAGAGCAATGAAGAAAGCGAAGATTCCGCTGCGCCACCCAAGCGTAAGCCACCACCTAAAACAAATAATAACAATAGCAAGCAGCAACAGCAGCGCCGAAAGAAAGCTACTAACTATTCAACAGATGAAAGCGAAGACGATAGCAAAAGGTATGTTTACGACTTTTAACGTTCTTAACGTTTGCCTTTGTCTGCTATGCGGCCAATTAAAATTATTTACTTTATTTTATATTTGCTTTTCCACAAAAATATATTAGGTGTGGAGGGGCAAGGCAAGCCTTAAGTTCTGTTATAAATATTCAGCGCTCAATGTGATTAGAAACTGCTAGGCTATATCAATGTTAACGTTTATTTTAGCACAAATTCTTTGAAAATAAATAAAGCTAAAATCAATTTAGTTTTGATTTTCTTTATGTTATAAAGTTGGTGTTGAATGTGTATAATACCGGTCTCGTCTTTTAAGCGTAACGAACAACATTGGAGGAAGAATTAATATAAGAGATTTTTGTGCTAGCTAATGAATTAATGCCTGCGCGTTTTTAAGAAAAAAAAAGATTTTTTGAGAAAATTTTGCAGAAATTGTGGTTGTACTGTACCGATAGAAATAAACTTGTTAGTTCCTATTTCAATATTAGGTATGTTTCCGTACTCGATTGTAGTCACTTGCAAGCTGCTAGAACGTGTTTCCGTAATTTTCCTAGCACAAAACAGAAAAGTAGAATAAGCATAAAATAGCTCTCTCGAGCTCGAAAGTTGCTTGAAGTGGGCTGGAAGAAATTTGTTCCAGCTTCATAAGAACAAGCATCAAGAAGAACAAGCCATGGTAGAATAAGAGAAGATAGATGCATTTCGGAGAGGAGACTGCCGTAACTATCAAAACCAATTTGACAGCTCATAGAAAATCTGAAAACCACGAGAAAGCTTTAATTGGAAAAATGTAAGCAAAAAGTGATTTTTATTGATTTTGACAATTTTGGCTATGAGAAAGAGAGCGCAGTCTGAAATGCATATACCTTCTTGTTTCTGCCATGGAACAAGCAAATGTCAATTTGTTGTTTGCTTATGTTGTGCGATAAAAACTAAATTTACAAATTGTTAAATATAAATACATATCAATTAATATAAATAAATAGCAATAAATGAAAAATATAAATAGCAATTAAATAATTATTAAGATTTAAAAAATGGCTTTAAATGATCTCAGTGATGGTGTTTTAAATTTTGTGCTACAAGATTCTTCTAGCTATTAAAACCAGAGATCCAAAATAACTATTATTTATTTTTTTTAAGTCGAAAAAGTTGGCGATATTTTGAAGAATATTTTATACGTTGCTTGATAGCAGTTATTTCCAATTTGTATTCTTTACGTGGCCTCGTAATAGTTATAGACGAGAAAAAAAATTTTAAGTTGCTCATAAATTTTATTTTCAAAAAATATTTTTTTTTCGTTGCCTGGTAAGAGCTATTTTAGAGAAATAAATTTTTCCGTTATTTGATAGACATTATATGTAATTAAATCAACAATTTTTGCACTTTCAAGGGTTTTTTCATATCGAGTTTTTGCACTTTACATGTCTCCACTATCAATGGGACAGTATATGTATTATAGATGGGCATACTGCATTGATTTATTAGTGCATCCAAAATATCATTCTATCTACCTAGTGGTAATGCAAATTAAGTTTGCATTACCATTAATATGTTATAGAAAAAAAAACGCATTACCATTATTATGTAATGAAAGAAAAAAATGCCATTACCATCGGTATGTAAAAAATATTTCATTATCGTTAATTTGTAAGAAAATGTTACATAACCACTAAAATTTAGTGGTAATGAAATATTTTAATAGTAATGAAAAAAATTTGCATTACCACAACATTTTTAATGGTAAAGAATAAAATTTACATTACCATTAAAATTTTTCATTACCACTAAATTTAAATGGTATACCACAAAATGTTAATGGTAATGCATAGTTTTTTCATAACCATTAAAAATTTAGTAGTAATGCAAATTTTTTTCATTACCATTAAAATTCTACATTATCACTAAATTTTAATGGTAATGCAATTTTTTCTTCCATTATTATTACATATTAAAGGTAATGCAATTTTTTCCCAATTACCATTACATATCATTTGTATCTAATGCAATTTTTTCTTCCATTACCATTACATAATAATGATAATGCAATTTGTTTCCCAATTACCATTATATGTTAATGGTAATGCAAATTCAGTTTGCATTACCACTAGGTGGATAGTGGCTGATATTTAGACAATAATTAAAATGTTCTTGCATTTCTCGAATTGATAAATGCATGATTTATATACCATCATAGTGCCCATGATATACGCATTTATACGTAGTGATTTGAAATTTTAAGTCCCCATCAATGATTTGAAAAAAATGAATGCTATCAATTTTTCAAATCATTGATTGTGATTTTCAATTTCAAGTCCCAATCAATGATTTGAAAAAATGAATGCATTCATTTTGAATATAAGTCACATGATTTAAAATCACAAATTATTGCATTCTTTTACAGCTCTGATTTCTTTAATATATTTTTTTTTTTTTTGTTTTATTATATGAAATATATAAAAGTATTTATTTATATTTTAAGTTATGTGTTTATATAACTCCAATAATTTTTAAATTATTAATGGTTATATTTTATCGAGCTCAAGGTCAATGTTGCTTTCCGAAGAAAACAACTGAAGGAAAAACAACTATCAACAACAATACCCTATATAGAGTATCAATCACATAGCAGACTAGACAGCTGTTTCGTTGGCCGCTACACCCCCTCATCAGTAGCCTTTTTTCGTGATTCTTGCTGTGATTCAAAAAAGAAAAAATTAATAAAATACTTGCTACAACACGAACTATTGTTTATAATTGACAAACAATCGCTACAATTATTTTGAACACAGCTGTACATTAGGGTGATTTAAAGAAGCCGACTATTTCTTTTACAAAATCCCCTCTGGAAAATATTCAGGAAGTTGAGAAAAGATGCCTGTAAAAACCAGAACTCTTAATATTTAGTTAGAGGTCGTGCATCACGGTTTTCCATTTTACATATAAATACCATTGGTATGTTATAATTACATTTTTCTCTCCAGCTTCGGATAAAATCATTAAAGTTATCATTGGGGAGAGCGTCATTCTCCATCTATAGACGCGCTATAAATTATCGCCCAAAAGAAAAATCACAAAAAATCACCCAAATGAAAAATGACTCAAAACTGAATAAAAAACAGCAAAATGTACAAACGAAATTTCACAAAACAAAAAAAAAAAAAAACAAAAAAGTAGGCGAAAAGTGGTATTTGGGGGGGACTGTTGACATAGCTGTTATGAATTTTCGAAGTAGCTAGAGTCGGCAAATTAAACGCGATCTACTTTTTTAACTCTTTATATCAATTATGCGTTATTGAATGTAAAAACTGCTACTTTGTAATGTTTATATATAATATATTTGTAACACTATTACTTTGGTTCGGTAATCAATGATTTGCTCGGTAATCGGTTGGTAACCGTTTCGTTAATTGGTAATCGGTTGGTAATCGCTTCGGTAAACAGTAATGGGTTGATAATCGCTTCGGTAATCGGTGGGTAATTGCTTCGGCAATGGGTTGGTAATCGCTTCGGTAATCAGTTGGTAATCAGTTGGTAATCGCTTCGGTAATTGGTTCGGTAATCAGTTAGTAATCGCCTCGGTAATTGGTTAGGTAATCGCTTCGGTAATGGTAATGGTTGATTGGTAAACGCTTCGGTAATATGTAATTGGTTCGTTTATCGGTTGGTAATCGCCTCGGTAATAAAAAAAAAAAGCTCACCAAACTTGTTTGCCTAGCATAACCACGGCATAAGCAATACTGTACAATGCAAGAGAAATGAACAGCTAAAAGCGTGATGATATCGCGAATCTATAGTTTTGTGAAAGAGAAGAAGAAGTTTTCAATTCCTAAAGAAGTTTTCACTTCCAAAAAATGTAAAATCGCCCAATTTTTTTGCATTGTTTCCAGGAGATGATGGGCTTGCCTTGTACAAAATAAGCAGAATTTTCAAGGCCCATTTTTTTTTAGCCAGCTTAAATTCAATGAATCATGCTTCAAAATCTATAAAGAAATTTCGTACAAGGAGAATTTTAAACTTTTTAGATAAAGAACAGAACAATCAGTTAGTACAAAAATCTCCGTCAGATGTGTCACATAGAACGCACATCTATATTAACTGCGTAGTTTATATTTATCATTAACACAAAGATAAATTAACTTCCGGGTAATGAAATATGAATGTATGTGTCTTTCTTTATTAACTCAGTTGATGCAAACAACACAAATTGCTAGTTTTGATATATAACATATGGCTTTCTCTAAAGTAACATATTTATTTACTGTTTCAATATAGTAACAGAGCTAGTGAAATAAGATACTAGTAACTTGCTTTACGCTAATTCTGGCGTTTTTGTATTTAAACGTTTATTAACTATTTTAACTATCTTAGTAGTTTAATAAACTTGAAATTAATTGCATTTTATGTTATCATAACCATTTGAAATACGTACTTTATTTAGATTTGGAACTCGTCGAGCAGCTGCTGCTGTTAGCTACAAAGAAGCATCTGATGTTGAGAAAACCGATTCTGAAGATCTGCTCGAAGTTGAATATGATGAAAGTCAAGCCGAGGCTGCCGCTGCAGCGGCTGAAGAAGAAGAAAAATGTGAAACAATTGAACGCATTCTGGCCAAACGTAATGGCAAGAAAGCCTGCACTGGTAACCAAACGACAATCTATGCCATCGAGGAACATGGGGTTGACCCGAATGACGGAGTTGATGAAAATGATCTGATTAACACAGAGGTGCATTACTTGATCAAATGGAAGGGTTGGTCATACATACACAATACCTGGGAATCGGAGGTAACTTTGCGTGACCAAAAAGTCAAAGGTATGAAAAAATTAGACAATTTCATAAAAAAAGAACAAGATATTGCATATTGGCGCAAGTATGCAGGACCCGAAGATATTGATTACTTTGAATGCCAAATGGAATTGCAAAATGATTTATTAAAATCCTATAACAATGTCGATCGTATAATAGCATGCAATGAAAAGCCTGATGGTACTTGCGAATATCTCTGCAAATGGCAATCTTTGCCATACTCCGAAGCTACTTGGGAAGATGCAGCGCTGGTGATGCGTAAATGGCAACGTTGCGTAGAACAATTCAATGAACGGGAAATATCCAAATGCACACCATCGCGACATTGTAAAGTACTGAAATATCGTCCAAAGTTTTTCAAAATCAAAGGAGAGCCTGACTTTCTTTGCACTGAAACGTTAACGTTGCGTGATTACCAGCTGGATGGCTTAAATTGGCTTTTGCACTCTTGGTGTAAAGAAAATTCAGTTATTCTAGCCGATGAAATGGGCTTGGGCAAAACAATACAAACTATTTGTTTCCTATATTCGCTATTTAAAGTTCATCATCTATATGGACCTTACCTGTGTGTCGTGCCATTGAGTACGATGACTGCGTGGCAGCGTGAATTCGATTTATGGGGCCCCGATATGAATGTAGTCACATATCTGGGTGATGTCAAGTCACGTGAGATGATACGCCAATTTGAGTGGCAATTTGATGGCTCGAAAAGACTGAAATTTAATTGCATTCTTACCACTTATGAGATTGTTTTAAAGGTAAGTCTTTAAAGATCATAAATCTTGCTTTATATAATTAAAAAAAATAAAAAAAAAAGAATTAAAAAAAATATTTATTTAAATAATAAAAAAAATTATTTAAAACAAAAAATTAAAAAAAAAAATAAAAAAAATTTAAAAAAGTAGTAAAAATTACTTCAAAAAAGTAATAAATTGTTTAAAAAAGTAATAAATTTCTTAAAAAAAGTAATAACTTACTTAAAAAAAGTAATAAATTACTTTAAAATAAAAAAAAAAAAAATTTAAAAACAAAATAATTAAAAACAAATATAAAAAAAATTTAATATAAAAATAAATAAAAAATATATATAAAAAATAAATAAAAAATATATATAAAAAATAAATAAAATATATATGAAAAATTATTACAAAATAAGTAAAAAATATGTAAAAAATAAATGAAGAAAATAATTAAAAAATACATAAAAAACAAATTATTTCCAAATTATTTTCAAAAAAGTAAAGTTCTCCTTTTTGCGTTCAAAGGATAAACTATTCCTGGGAACTCTGCAATGGGCAGCCTTACTCGTCGATGAGGCACATCGTTTGAAAAACGACGATTCGCTGCTCTATAAATCTCTGAAAGAGTTCGAAACAAATCATAGGCTATTAATCACGGGTACACCGCTACAGAATTCATTGAAAGAACTTTGGGCTTTGTTACATTTCATAATGCCTACAAAATTTGTGACATGGGAAGATTTTGAAGTAGAGCATGGGAATGCGGCGGACAAGGGCTACACCAAGCTGCATCAACAATTGGAACCCTATATTTTGCGACGCGTTAAAAAAGATGTTGAGAAATCTCTCCCGGCTAAGGTGGAACAGATACTGCGCGTTGAAATGACCTCGCTGCAAAAGCAATACTACAAATGGATACTCACAAAGAACTTCGATGCGTTGCGTAAAGGCAAAAAGGGCTCTACATCGACATTCTTAAACATAGTGATTGAGCTGAAGAAGTGCTGCAATCATGCGGCGCTAATACGGCCCTCAGAATTCGATTTAATGGGGTTAAATCAGGAGGAATCGTTGCAGACACTCCTGAAAGGTTCTGGCAAACTGGTGTTGCTCGATAAGCTGTTGTGTCGCCTCAAGGAGACCGGACATCGTGTTTTAATCTTCTCTCAAATGGTGCGAATGTTGGATGTGCTGGCCGACTATCTGCAAAAGCGCCACTTTTCTTTTCAGCGTCTGGATGGCAGCATTAAGGGTGAAATGCGTAGACAGGCTTTAGATCATTATAATGCTGAGGGCAGTCAAGATTTCTGCTTCCTACTATCGACACGCGCTGGTGGACTGGGCATCAATTTGGCCACAGCTGATACTGTGATAATATTCGATTCCGATTGGAATCCACAGAATGACCTACAAGCTCAAGCACGTGCGCATCGTATAGGTCAAAAAAATCAGGTGAACATCTATCGTCTGGTGACAGCGCGTTCAGTTGAGGAACAGATTGTGGAGCGTGCCAAACAGAAAATGGTGCTTGATCATTTAGTGATACAGCGCATGGACACAACAGGTCGCACAGTGCTCGATAAGAGTGGTAGCGCCAATTCCGCTAACTCAACGCCCTTCAACAAAGACGATCTCTCAGCTATTTTAAAATTTGGCGCCGAAGAACTGTTCAAGGATGAGCAAGAGCACGATGATGAGCTTGTCTGTGATATTGATGAGATATTGCGACGTGCCGAAACACGCAACGATGATCCCGAGATGCCAGCTGATGATCTGCTATCTGCTTTTAAAGTAGCTAGCATAGCAGCGTTTGAAGAAGATGCACCCGGAGGCGATGCTGCAACAACTAAAGACGAACATGGCGACGATGATGACACAAAAGATTGGGATGATATTATTCCCGAGGACTATCGCCACGTTGTAGAGAATCAGGAACGCGTCAAGGAAATGGAGGATCTCTACCTGCCGCCTCGAAGAAAGACAGCCGCTTCTTCCAATCAGGCGGACAAAAAAACGAAGAAAGGACAAGCCGTTGCCGATGATTCTGGAGGTGATTCCGATTATGAATGTGGCTCAGATGCCAGCGGTGATGCGGATGGGCGTCCTAAAAAACGTGGACGCCCTGCAGTCAAAGAGAAGATTATCGGTTTCACTGATGCCGAAATACGTCGCTTTATTAAGTCTTATAAAAAATTCCCTGCTCCACTGATGCGTCTAGAGGCCATAGCCTGCGATGCAGAGCTGCAGGAAAAACCTTTGGCGGAATTGAAACGTATTGGTGAAATGCTACATGATCGTTGTGTGCAATTTCTGGAGGAGCATAAAGATGATCCAAAGACGGGCGCAACACCAGCCGCTACAGCCACAGCTGCACCAGTACCGGTACCGGCAACTGCAACGACTGCCACGACTACGACCACTACGACTGAAGAAACTGTTAAGCAAAAACGCAGTCGTGCCACCTACTCAGTCAAGCTTGGCGGCGTCTCATTTAATGCAAAAACACTGCTTACCTGCGAGGAGGAGCTGCAGCCACTTAATGAAATCATACCAAGCGCCACAAGTGAGCGTCTACACTGGGCGCTAGAGATAAAAACCCGCCCAGCCAATTTCGATATAGATTGGGGCGTCGAAGAAGATTCCAAGCTGCTATGTGGCATTTATCAATACGGAATCGGCTCTTGGGAACAAATGAAAATGGATCCAAGCCTTCGTCTTACCGAAAAAATACTTTTTAACGATGCCCGTAAACCGCAAGCCAAGCATTTACAGTCACGCTCCGAATACCTGCTTAAAATAATCAAAAAGAATATCGAACTTAAAAAAGGTCGTGCTCAAAAGAAACAACGTAAACCGCGTAAACCGAAAGAAACCAAGCCGGGTATCACAAACACAGCTCCAACGGCATCAACGCCGGACAGTAAATCGCGTCTCGTTTCAGAATCGCACGGCGAAGAAGTTTCTCAAAGTGGTGGTGTTGGTGCGGCTGCGGGTACTGCTGACTCGGCAACAGATACGTTACGCCATGAACGGAAAGCAAAAAATCGTGATAGTGCTAATAGAGCTGATGGTGCAAATGATGATGGTACGCATGACGCTACAGCGGATGGGGTGCCGTTATCCACAGCAGCAAAAAAACGCCTCAAACGTAGCGCGGCTGCAAGTGAGCGAAAGGCGAAGAAAGCGTCCGCTGCTGCAGCCGCAGTTGGTACAACAAATAAACCCATGCATTTTACCGCCAATAATGAGCCGCGTGCTCTAGAAGTTTTGGGTGATCTCGATCCTAACATATTCAATGAGTGCAAAGAAAAAATGCGACCCGTTAAGAAAGCACTCAAGGCACTCGATCGTCCCGATTCCAGCTTAAGCAATCAAGAGCAAGTGCGACATACGCGTGAGTGCCTCCTCTCTATTGGCAAACAAATTGATGTTTGTCTTGAAGCTTACAAGGAACCCGAAAAGAAGGAATGGCGTAGCAATCTGTGGTACTTTGTTTCGAAATTCACCGAATTTGATGCGAAAAAACTTTTTAAACTGTATAAAAATACGCTTAAAAAGAGCGAGGGTAGTGGTGCGAGCAGCAAAGGTGTGGCAGACAAGTCACAAAGAAAATCAGGTACAACGCAGTCACCCACAAAAAAAAAGCAGCCTCAGCGAGCGGATAAGCATGAAAACGGTGTGGCGGCAGGACAAGATAAGAGCACTGATAAAAGTGCAAAAAAAAAGAAAAAAGATAAAGATAAGGATCGTGAAAAGGAAAAATATCGATACGATGCTGAAAAATCATCACAGCGAATCTCTGTTGGTGCGGAGTCATCGACAACGACATCTCCCACAAAGCGAAAACGCGATGAAAATGATGTTGGAGCTGATGGCAAAGCAACAGCGGCGTTCAAGCGCATGCATACAGACAGCAGCGGTGGCAGGTAAGTTGAACTTAATTGCAAGATGAATAGATTGGTGGAACTTGATTAAGGTCTGTGCAAAATAAAAGAAATGTAATGGAACTGCTCCGGACAGCTAATTAGAAATGGTCATTATTTGTTTATACAATGTAGGATAAGATAATCATAAGATACACATTCTGGTATCGCTTACAAAAAAAAAGTCTGAGATAGTATGAGATAGAGGGTTCACAATGATGTCGGGTTCATACTTCTGCTCGATCTACAGAGTTTTATCTTTTGAAGTAACTAATAAGGGGCTTGCGTAAATATCCACTAGAGATAATTCACCTGAGATCAGTCTTCGGCGAGATTGTGTAATGTTTTGCAAAAAATTGAGAAAATTCTAACATTGGAGCAAACCACTTGATCTTACAAGAAATATGTCTAAAATAAAAATGGATCAAATCACTAGCGTACACAAAATTACTTTCATACCCTCTCTTCCGGAAAGATCGATATTATTATTAACAGATAATAACAAATATAAACTGTTACATTACAATCGTACGCATATTTTTGGTCAGATGGGCTTGGTCAATCTCTGATTGAAGGTGTGCCACGTCAGTCAAATGGTTGAATCAATCAAAATTTGTTGTTGCTTTCCTATGTAAAAAAAAATTAACTTTATCTAAGATCGGAAATGAACTCCAAAATCTTCTCTCGTCAATCAAAATTTTGATTGAGCTCCAGACCTGCATCAATAAGTCAAAGAGTTGCATTATTTTACTTGTCTATTTTTTAGTAGGCAATTATATTAAGAAAAGTAGTTAACTGGAAACAAAGGAAGTTTTTTGTAGAGAAAAAGAGGTAATCTGAAACCCTTGCGAACAAAATAAAATGCAATACAAAGTTTCTATTGAAAAATTTAAAATCAGTGTTTGTTTATTGTGTTGTGTTTAATTTCTTTTTTGTTCGAAATCAAAATTCAATCAGAGCGAGTAAAAAATCGTGATATACTTCAATCATTTGACTGACGTGTGAATACCTACACTAAGCGAAAACTGATTTTATTAATGCACCTGACTAGGTATACTAGAGAATTCAATTCATTAGAACAAACGTTCTTTGTACACTTTATAGTTAAGAAGTTATAAGTGTCTATAGTGGACTGTCACGTTACAACATAAGACTCATTCGTGATCTGGCGTTCTTGGCAGAGCAGAAATGTAGAATTGCACTTAAGATAATACGCGAACATGATACGCTAACGTCAAAAATACTCAGTTCTGCACTTTTACCATAACCCTATATCTTGTCAACTTGAAGACTTTTGTAGTCATATACAATTGTTTAAGAACTGCACAAGCAAGCAGAGGGTTTATGCACTGCAAAGTGCACTAAATCATGATTACCTCTATTTATTTATTTTTTTTATTTTGGGATTTACTGGCACTACAAGAATTTTTCTACTCAAGAAATATACATCCGATTTTTTTTCAGCCTTTACTTAAAAGCTGGATAGAGACCTTAACGAATAAAAAGATATATTGTTCAGATATAAAGGATATGTGGTCAAAAAGGAAAATACTAGAGAATTAGTCGATTAAGTCGATTGAAGCATTTGATTTAATTATTGCTTCTGGGAAAAGAATTTTCATTCATGCCTTTATTTAATAGAATTTTAAAAACTTGATTTTTTGTATGGTAATTAAAATTATTTTTGCTTGGTAAACACCAGTCAATTTGGTGTCAATGCACCAATGTTAAAACTCGTTTCGACAAAATGTAGCTGCCTTAAACGTTTTTAAAACCATACCAAAAAATCTTTTTAAAACCATCTCGTATTTCCGATCTGTTTCCGAGCATATCGCTCGATTTATTTCAAATGATTTAAATAAAAATGTTTAAAAAAACTACCTTATTTTAGTTGGTATTATAATTTTTGAAAATTATGAGCTACAAACATTGCTTTTACTTTGCACACAACAGTATATGCCAGTGTTAAATATGTTACTTGCAGGCTTTTTATAAAAATGTAAAATATTTAAATACTAAAATATGAACTATTTTATAGAAATCGCGATCGGAACGATGAGCGTAAGAAGCATCATCATCGCGATGATTACTATGGTGGTGGTACGGGTGGTATTAATAGCCATGATACCCCGAATCGTGGTGATCGTCGCAATTCTATAAATTCACCATCGACACCTAGCAACAATCGAAGTATGGCGCATGGAACTGGTGTAGGTTCAAGGCTACCAGGTGGTGCTGGTGTCGGTGGCACTACAGGTGGTTATCCTTCGACAGCAACGGGCGAGGGACGTACAAATTCGCCATATGTTGACGGCGGAGATCGTTGGGGCCATGGCAGAGATCGGTAAAAATTAATTGTGGATTTTATAATAAATCAAGTAGCTTCATAGTATGTACCATATTCTTCTAGCTTTTGCGGATCCAATGACTATAAACGTGATCGTTATGATAGTTACAACAGCCGTAATAGCGCTGGAAGCAGTGGCGGCTACCATCGTGATCACAGAGATCGTGATAGAGATCGAAGACCGGACAAGAGAAGGTTGCTAAATTTTATACAAAAAAATTTAAAATTAAAATAATAAAAACAATTTTTCTGACGTATCTAGATATCCGCCGTCACACCCGCCTCCACTTAATTATGCTGGTCATTATATGCCACCGAATTATTACATGGGAAACGGTGCGTTGCCGCCTACGGCTGGGCCACTGCCGCCACACGGTGGTGGCTATCGTGGTGATTCACGTTATGCTGCTGGTGGCAACAACGATTGGCCACGTGACGGTCGCATGGACTATCCAATGTCTGATTATAGACGTGGTGGAGACTATGACAGACGTCCGCAAACATAATTCAGGCTCACACCGCACACACACGCTAGATCGTTGCTTATACATACATACATATAAATGAATTAATGGATTAATGCAAATAGCAAAGTTAAGTTAACTTCTAATGTAATATTAAATAAAATGTATAAAAGTAGAATATGTTTTGTTTTAAGCGATATCATCATCGAACGTTGAAATTCCACATTAGTAGAGTTTTTGTCATTTTAAAAACAATTACATTTTTCTGTTTTAAACATACAATTGAAATACAAATTAATATTGATATATATATATATACATATATATATATATATATATATATAGTATATAAACTAATATGTGTGTTAATAGAATTTCGTATAATTTTCAATATTATTTTGTATTTAAAATAAGTAATTTTACTATTTTCTATACTTATTATTATTATGTAATTTATAATTAGCATGTAAGTAAATAAGAACAAAAAACAAGAAAAAAATTCACCTAGAAATAAAACAAATAATTTTATATAACTGTAATTTGCTGCTGCCTAATACTACGTGTACAGAATGAAGAAAATAAAATTTTTTAAGGTCGTAACTAAAAAAAAAAAAAAACAAACCTAAGATTTGTGTTTTTATTTCATTTATTTCATTAAGTGCATAAGTGAAAAATTAAGGATATTAAAAAAATCTCACTAAAACTTATTCTTAATAAAATTTATGTTTCAAAATTCAATTTTATAAGCTTATGGAATTTGAATGGACTTTCCAAAATGTACACTCAAAATATTTATGTATATGTTACTTGTAACAGTTTAAACGCGAACTTTTTCAATGAAACTAAATTATTCATATTTAAAAAGCAAAAAATATAACAATAAAAATAATAAAAAACAGCAATTCATATTGCCAAAAATATATATTTAAATTAAGTGTTTGAATTGCAAAAACAAACATTTGTAGTTACTACACCAAGTTTAACCTATAAATGCAAACACATACACATATGTATATATAAATAAGATAGAATTGAAATAAAAACTTCTTTAAATACAATATATACCATACTTGTTTAATTGCAAGCTTGTTTAACTATGATAATAAATTAATTATTGATAATAAAAAAATAATGATAATAAAAAAAAATTAAATTATTACCCCTTGCTAACTGGCAGGCCAGCAAAGAATATGTATTGACTACGAAAATGCTTCGAAATAATCTACAAATCTACGCTGCGGCCACACGTGATGGTAATAGCCCAAACACAATACGCGCGACGAGCGGCAAGCAACATGTCTCCACTCTGTCGTTGTAGAGAAATGTTGTGCGACTTGATTATAATAAAGCAAACTTCAGCTGTTCTTCAACTATTTGTTTATCTAAGTTCATATTGCAATAGAAGAAACATAATACATATTAAATTCTTAATGTTATAGTTTATGAACTTGCCTTGAAAACTTTAACTCAAAAAACTTCTTTTACAAAGTAAACGAAAAGTAAGCACTTCAACAGCCAAACAATAGTAAACAAAAAACAATGGCTGCATTCAGCCGACTCAACAGTTGCCGTTTTGAATAATAACACTGAGCTAAAAAGAACTACATTCAATTTCATTTTAATTTATTAAGGCGCTATTTAGTAACCAAAATTTATTTTTTTTTTGAAAAACGATTTAAAAAACAAATGAATTTAACAAATTTAAGTTTAATTTTTTTAAATTTAATTTTAAAAATTTGTCGACTTTTCGCAAATTGTTGGCTTCATCAGGGCGTCTTTTATTAACTATAAAACTATAAAAGACGCCCTGATGAAGCAGGCAAACAATCTGAGAAACGTTACCAAATTTTTAAAATGAAAAATTTTAATTTATTTTTATTTGTTTTTAAAATCTTTTCAAAAAACAATTTTGATTACTAAATAACGCCTAAATAAATTAAAATAATAAAAACGTAAACATAAAATAAAAAACTGAAATATAATCAAAACGGAAGGCAAACCGTGCATTGTACAATTTAATTTTATTTTCAAAGATGCGAATGACGAAATAAGAATCGATTCAATGAATGTAAGACTCATTAATAAATAAAAATGTTAATTCACATTAAATTTTAAAAATTCAATAATTTTTCGTTTCATTTATATCAATTAATAAATAAAAAAATCAATAATGAATAAGAAATTAGTAAAGAATAACAAATGAACAATGAATAACCAATGAATAATGAATCACAAATGAATAATTAATATGAAATGAATAAAATATGAATAACTAGTAGTCCCGTGTCGCGTTAAAACGCCAAAATAAAAAATATCTAGTGACTGGTAATTTTGTTTTTATATTGAGGATATTTTTACCTTTGAACCAAGGATTTAATAGAAACTTTCTATGTTTCTGTTGAATTGTTGGGTAACTCAGTTATTCCTTATTAAAGCACTATAATAAAAATTTATCACATACTTTTATGCATCACAAAGAAATTTGGGTGGTTTTCATAGAAAATTGTTTCACCTTTTGCAATAAGTACCTTATTGCACATCTACAAAGCAAGACCTTTCAATTGCTACCCTATTTATGAAAATCGCGTCTTTAGTATAGATTTGATAGTCATCACAAAAAATGCGCTTGCGTAATAATAATTTAGATGGATAAAAAAAAAATATTTGAAAATTCTGAAATTTTTTATGAATTGCATTCTTTGTGAATTGCATTCTTTGTGAATTGCATTCTTTGTGAACTGCATTCTTTGTGAATAGCATTCATATGAAAAAAAATGCATTCATTATTCTGTGGCGACAGTTATAACTTCACTTTTGAAGCGAACAAAATTGTATGAAAAAATTAAAGCAAAGTGATATTTTATCGAAATTATCGCCTGTCGAAAGTATGGCTGAGTTCCTAACCCCCTAGCCACACGTGCCAGTTCGAAGACAGTAATAGTTCGAAAAACTCAATACACTCTCACTTTTCACTAATACACTCACACCTTGACATCACTGGCAGTCCACTGACAACAACTTTTACTGAGACAGTGAATTTTGACAGCCGCAGCCAGTGCGAAATCGAAGTAAGGAAACAGTGTTGTTTTTTCTCCCTAAAAAAATGCGAACTTTAAATATGCACTTTTCTTTCATGTCTTGTAGTGAAATATATGCAATTTTTTTAATTGCCCTTATTTGACACATAAAATATCATATGAATAAGTTGCATTTCATTTTGGAATACATAAAACAGATTCTACAAAATAATTAGTTCCCCATTTTTATCCCATTTAAGTTTCGAGCTGTGTTGGCATATAAAGCATCACTGAACAAAAGCAAATGAAATAATAAAGTGGTCGAACCTTTGCCTTTGACGACATTTTGCAAATGAACATTTACTCTCACGTGTGGCCGCAGCGTAAATTTGTGGATTATTTCGAAACATTTTCGTAGTTAATACATATTCTTTATTGGCCTGCCAGTCAGCGTTACCATATGGGCAGTTAATCCTGTTTTGGGCAGTATTTTGAGCAGGTAGACAGGATCATATTTCTCCCAGGATTTGGGCAGGTTTTTTTTTAATCCAGTTTTTTAATTTTCGTTGAATAAAAAAAATATAAATTTAATGTTTATAAATTATATGTAAGTACTTATATAAAAGTACCAAATATAGTTGCTACTACTTTTTACATCCTTTCAAAAATTTGATCATGTGGCAGCGCTTTTCCTGTCATTGTTGCTGTCATCGTTTTTGTTAATTTCTTTTCGCTAGTCCAAGGTTGATTTATAAGGTTGTCGCAGGGCTGATCGAACTCTCTTCTCAGTACCCATAATTGTCAAAACCAGCCAATTTTGCGAATGACTACGAAAGAAAAATGGATGATAAAAGAGAGCACTTGCAGATTTTCTATGAGCTGTCAACTTCGATTTGACAATTATGGGTACTCGCTCTCTCCCTTGCGACAACCTTATAAATCAACCTTGCGCTAGTCTTTAGCAAATTACAAATGGACAAATACTTAACAAAACCTAGTAAGATAAGGAATATTAAAAATGTTATAATAAAAAAATTTTAAAATATTTGTTTTTAACCTTTTATAAGAGCAGTATTTTCTCTAAAAATACAGGATTTTTTTTGAAAATTACAGGATTTTCAAAAAAACATATGGCACGCTGCTGCCAGTACTATCACGTGTGGCTGCAGCGTAAGGAATGGTAGAAACTAGGAAAAAATAACAAAAGAACAAGGTCGAATCGCCGCTTCCGTGAACTTACAGCTCACGTAAAATTGTGTTAATTGAATGCAATTCAAAGACGAGTTGAAAATGATTTCGTGACGAGTTGTACGTTCCCAGAATTAAAAGAAAGCAGTGCTTAATAAACTGTTTGATGAAAAAAATATTGTGGACAAGATCCAGTTAATTTTACATTGCTTGACGCACTTAAGTAGAGACAAGAACCACACTCCCTGTAGGAAATTTAAACATAAAAAGTAACGTAATTTTTATTGTGAAATTTGTTTTTTTGAATTTATTTTCGAGTCAGTTTTTAAACAACAATATAAGAAGCAAAGATATATATAGTTTAGTTTTTTTTTGTAACATATAACTAGTGTCGGACTAAATATTCGGTTTCGACGCTTTTTGTCAGTTACAGTTTTTCGGCCTCAATATGGCCGAAACTTAAAAATCTGATAGTTTGTATGACAAATGACAAAGAATTATTGAAAAAATTTAATTAATTTCATATAATTGTTCAACAATGCATGCAATTTTAGCTTTATGCTTACTTTGGCACTGCTTACATGTCATTCAAATCGAAGGATCATTCAAAATTTGTTGTTTTCCTAGAAAAAAATAGATATGAACTCTTTGTGAGATCGAAAATTAAATTTCAATACTTAATCACATCAATCAAAATTTTTAATGAGCTCCAATAACTGGATTCCCAAAAAGTAAACGATATTAATAGTTGTCGTTATCGGTCATTGCTAAAATAATTGGAAAGCCTCTGCACTATCTCTGATACAAAAAAAAAAAAAAAATGCAACGAAATGGAGCAACGAAGAACAGGAAAAGAAAATCTAAAAACGTAATTTTTAGCAAATGGAAAGAACCGGCAGCATTACATAATTTAATATATTTTGAATGAAAACATTCAAAAATCATTTGGTAATTCTCTTAAGCAATTTCACTTATATTTTGAATTGCTTTATTAATAATTTGAGCTGTCTCAAGACATTGTACATTGTATATTCCTTGAGAATATTTTGAGCGCCATTATTAAATATCTTTAATAAATCATCGCAAAGTGCTTTATTTGATCGACCCTGCGCTACAAAAAGGTTTGCCATTTATTTTCAACATTCATTGTGCATGGCACATTCATAGAAAAATCAACAAAAAAGTTTGCAAAAAATTTGGATTTCAAGAAAGAAAAGAGCAAAACGCTATCTTGAAGTATTAATACAGGTTTGAATGCAGACATGACATAATTTCTGTACATTTATTTTACTATCTATAAACCTTTTTTCTTTTACTGAAGGCATCCTGACTAGAATCGCCATCGGCACCGTAGCAACACTTTTAGGACTGCGCATAAGACCCGCAGGCAAACGCGGTTCACCAAATTGTTGCTGTCAACTACCGAATGTGGCGAATCTATTGTATATAAATCTTAGTGTTTTATATATTCTGTTTTTATGCAGTAAAGAATGTAATAAAATTCCTACTTCAAATCGCAAAATTTGATTTTTTTAATTTTTTGACAGTTAATTTTGTTTTGACATTTTAAAATTAAATTACAATTTTTTGACGTTTTGATTTTGACAAATATACATTTTTGACCTTTAATTTTTTAATGTTTTTTAGACATTGTATTTTTGATTTTTTGACATTGATAAGTGACAAAAATTAGCAATTTCAATTGTTATTTCTGGCAATAAATCAATGTCAATGCTATTTTAACCAATATTATTGCTATTTTTTTTTTTTTTTTTGTTGCAATTAACAATTTTTTTCTGAGTGTAGTTTCCGTGAGTATTTTCCAAAAGTTCCGAAAGTGAGTATTTTGGAACGAAATAGTGTGACGTGAGAAAAAGTGAGTATTTGCCGCAAAAGTTACAGAACCGAGCTACTGGTTCCCACTAGAGATGGAAATTAAAATTCACTACTCGATTAATATATCAAATGATTAATTGCAAAGCAAAAAAAAAAAGAATAGCAATTTCAGGCATTTAATTAATTGCATTTAAGACTAATCGGCATTTTCGACTATTTTTGTTTTTAATATTAAAAAAAAGAAAAACAACTTGTTTCCAATATTGCACACTCTCCCAAAATTATGGTTGAAATTAAACAATAACGATTAAGCGATTAAGCGTCACTAAATTTAATATTAATTTTTTGTGCAAGCAAGAAAACAATTAAGTAAGATAACGAAAATATATGTAAATATAATAATTGTGTTAAATAAATTCATTTAAATTGAAGAAATTATTAAGAAATAAAATGAAGAAGTGCCAGAAATGCTATAAACAGTTTGAAACCGCTAAAATATTAGGAAGACACTTACGACCGTTCCACAGAGTGAAGAAATTTGATGAGTACACGTGCATGTGGAAGGATTGTTGGCTTAAAAATAATAACCAGTCATCATATTTGCACCATTTACAAGGCCATGCCAAACTAAATGTTAGTTTTCTTTAATCAAAAAAGTGAAGGATATGTGGATTCAGCAACCATTATTTAATATAATGAAACATCGAGAACTTAGCATAAAATTAGCTCTATATGTTATACGTTAATATATTATTTATATTTGTACACTCTCAGAAAAAAATTGTTGATTTTAACAAAAAAATAACAATAATCTTGGTTAAAATAGCATTGACAATAGCCAATTGTTGGTTTCTTGTTAGAAATAACAATCGAAATTGTAAATTTTTCGAAATTTCATTTTCATGGTTAAAACAACAAGTTGTCATTTATAAAAGTCAAAAAACTAAAAAAAAATATGTCAAAAACTGTCAAACGTCAAAAATGCATATATGCCAATTAATTAATTTAATTTATTAACAATCCTTATTGTTAAATTGCAACAATAATTTTGGGAGAGTGTATTAATTATCATTTTCTTAATTGAAATAAAATTACACCTAAAACTACTTATTTTTTGTTTTACATTGTGAAGAAGGTAATCAGATTTCAAATAAAAAAAAAGCGTTTTATTTTGACAGATAAATTTTATTTTTGACAGTTAATTTGTTTTTCTGACAGTTAATTTTTTTTTGAAAAAGTTTTTTGCCGTTTAGAAATTGACATATATGCATTTTTGACGTTTGACAGTTTTTGACATTTTGTTTTTAGTTTTTTGACCTTTATAAATGACAACTTGTTGTTTTAACCATCAAAATGAAATTTCGAAAAATTTACAATTTCGATTGTTATTTCTAACAAGAAACCAACATTTGCCTATTGTCAATGCTATTTTAACCAAGATTATTGTTATTTTTTTGTTAAAATCAACAATTTTTTCTGAGAGTGCGTCCATCAATAGTTAAATATTCTCATTGTCATTTATTCGCTGATAACCTCAAACTTTTCCGTTCAATAAATTCTTTTGCAGACGTTATTCTTCTTCAGAATGATATAGAGTATATCTTTGCATGATGCGAGTTCAATAAACTGCGCCTTAATATCTCTAAATGCTAATGTCTTTCATTTTCCAGAGCTTCATTGCCTTTAATTTGTAGTTATTTAAACTACAAATTAATTAGTTTCTTGTAAGAAAGACCTCGGCATTTCGTTTGACACTCGTATGAATTTTAAAGAATATATTAATCTCGTCAATAATAAGTCTACTAGAACGTTCCTAGGTGTGATGAGCCAAAGGCCAAATGAGTAAATTTTAATATCTGATTTAAAAGTGTTCACATTTATTGAATCTCATTTTGTTTGACGGTTGCTTTTGTTTTATCACAAATTGTTTATTTAAATTTTCCTGTGCCGAAAATTTGTTTTTGTACATTTTGCTTTGAAGGGTATGTTCACCAAGCAGTTTAATTTGCAGAGCTATGTTTAATATGAAATACGTTGAATTTATCTCATTTGCTACTCATTTCGGTGCTATGAGTTGGACAATTAATTTAGAATTTGTATGGAAATGAGCTAATTACGCATCTCATTTGTGATTTTTGACCGAAATGAGCAAATTAGCTTGGGTGTGAACGTACTATAAAACTATGTTAGCCTTTTTAATCAGAAACGCAAAAGAATTTAAAGATCCCTACACCATTGGTAGTTTGCACATTTGGTACTTGCAATGCTGGACTTTATTTCACCATCTTGGCATCTTCGAAGTAATTTTAGTTTGCGGGTTATTTTAGTTTTAGTCTCGGGAGACGAAGCAAGTCCTGCCATTCAGTGACATTTTTAACTCGACATCAAGAATTTGTTTTAAATCTCATCTCATGCTTCTTCATATATTTTATTTTAGCTTGCAGTTTTATCTTTTTCCTTTATTTTTTTTTCATCATTTTTAGTTTAGTGTATATAAATTTTGTATAGTTTATTTTTATTATTTGATGGTATTAAAATTTTTATTTTTTTTAAAGCTTTATAATCAATCCTGTGATAATCGTCATCTCTTGCTTACTTCTCTTTTTTTCTCATGTCACTATTAGTTTTACTTGATTTTAAATTTTATAAGTTTTCTTTGTTTGATGAAATAAATAAATAATAATGAGCCTACCTTATAATAGGTCTGTTTCCGCACTCGATTGTAGTAACTGACAGTGTGCTAGAACGTGTTTTCGTACTTTTTCTAGGTAGAAGAACAAGCATAAAATCGCTCTCTCAAACAAGAAACTTGCTCGAAATGTGCTAGAAAAATTTTTTCCAGCTGCATAAGAACAAGCATCAAGAATAATAAGCATCAAGAAGAACAAGCAAATGTCAACTTGTTTGCTTATGTTGTGCGATAAAAAATAAATTTACATATAGTTAAATATCAATACATATAAAAAAATCAAGTTGAAATTCGCGCTGCTTACGTTTGATACCCAGTCAGTTGTTTTTGTGCTTGAAACTAGCGAGAAGTCGTTTCCGTACTTTTGACACTGTTCTCAAATTTCATTTTTACTCTCACATTGAACTTTACTCGACAATGTGTACGGAAACAGACCTAATTCTGCCATGGTTTTCAGCACAAAAGTGATTGGCTATCAAATGTAAACAGCACTAATTTCAATTTATTTCAAACGTTAAAAGCGCCAATGTTAACTTGATATATTATATGTATTGATATTTAGTGATTTTTAATAATTTATACATTTATTTTTTATCGGACAACATAAAGAATCAACAAATTGACATTTGTTTGTTCTTATTGATGTTTACTCTTCTTCATGCTTCTCGTTCTGCAAATGGAACTAATTTCTTCTACCACACTAGCAGGCCGGTTACACAGGCCAGTGACAGTGAAAGTGCGAAAGAATACGTGTACTGTTCGAATGATTCGAAGAATTTCGAACTTTCATGCTTTCATGCAAGAGGTGCTACACATGGTAGTGAAAGTTCATTAAAAAAATTTCATCGTATGCGAAGGATCTCGCTGCTTTGAATCAATTTAATTTAATGATTTGTTTTTGAGTTCATTTTCTTTTCATTATATATTTTTTGTATATTTATTGTATATAAAATTGTATATTTTTCACTTTAATTTACAACTTCTCACATTTGTTTCATTTGCTTTGTAAATGTAAACAAGTTATCAGTGTTGCTTCCTGTATGGAATCGAGGAAAACACAAAATAAAGTACGAAATCGAGGGAAAACCCGAAATGAAACACCAAAAGTAATTAAAAACAATACTGGTATCCCCCTTTTTGACATACACTAGCCGCTGCTGTCAAAATCCACTGGCTCTGAAATTTCGTTGAGTGTATATTCTTTATTGGCATGCCAGTACTATCACGTGTGGCTGCAGCGTAATACTTGAAATAATTAAATCGATTATTGAAAAGAAATAATCGATTAATGTTAGTTATTCGATTAATCTTGCCATCCCTGCTTCCAACATAAAACAAATTGGCTTGAAATGCAAGAAAGAGGTTTCATAACAAAATAATAAACGGATAAATTTTAATTTCTGCATGAGTCACTAACTAGAATACACATCTCACCATTCCTTGCACCAACATCAGAAAACAAATGCCAGTGATTTCCAAGCGCAAGAACATTTGAGATGGAAAATAACGCAGAAACAACTTCCACAAAGTTTGCTACTTTTGCGCTATTGGATTTGGAAACATGCAATTTGCCGATGTACAACAACAATCGGACGGCAATAACAGAGTTATGTATATACGGATTTGCAGCAAGGATCATGGGTGAGGAATCAAAAAAGACTACCTTTAGTTCAACGGTGGATAGTGCACAGCAAATACCAGCGACACCACGCGTGCTACACAAATTAACGTTGCTGCTTAACCCGGCGATGATGGTGCATCCGGGCAGCGAAAGAATTACAGGTGCTTAAAAACGTATTTGATACTATAGAAAATATATTAAACTTGTGTTTTTTTCAAGGCTTGAACAACTATGTGTTGGAAGAAGAAACAAAATTCGATAATAATGCGGCCGAAACCGTGCTGGGTTTCTTGCAGCATCTTCAGCAACCAGTGTGTTTGGTGGCGCATAACGGCTGGAGCTTTGATTTTCCAATTGTTAAGCAAACATTTGAAAAATTGCAAAAGGTAAACAGCAGTTTTTTCCTACTCTACAAGTAGGACTTAGCATAAAAAAAAATATAATTACATATATATTTGATCCATGTCAGGAACTTCCCAGCAGCATAGTGTGTGTTGATTCGCTGCGTGCATTTCTTGAAATTGATAGAAAACGCAAAGAACTTAGTATGACTGCCAGCAAACAAACACAGGCTGTTGATTTGCCAGATACAGTGATCTCAGAAGAAACATTACAAACTGCCTTGATTGAAAACTCTGAATTCAACTGGCGTAAATTCAATGAATCCACACCAAAACGTCCTCCTTCAAATCCAGTTGGTCTCAGTACAAACGTTAAACGTAAACTTTTAGCGGAGGCTACAGAAAATCTACAAAAATCTAACACATTCTCAACACCACAAGAAGAACCACCTGCCAAAAAGCCAACCAATGATGATCAGTCTAAGCCTGTTCATTTTAAATCACGTCGTTCATTAAATTTTGGTGCGGACGCTTCGCCTGTCTTTAAAAAATATCCACCTCGCGGTGTCTATAAGCTAGGCGATATGTATCAACGCATATTTAAGCAAACGCCAACACATGCACATCATGCAGAAGCGGATGTGGATATGTTGCTGAGATTGATGTTGCACTATGGTGAAGATTTTGTGGCCTATGCGGAGCAACATGCAAAACCTTTTACAGAAGTGCCACGACTAGGACGTTATTAAATATGGGATAATATTAATGATTGTATAAACACTGTCTATTCTTGTTTTTAAAATATGTACACAATTTATTTGTATAGTTTAAAAAAACAATTGACATGATTTTATTATATATACTTTTATTTCAAACTCTTAAATTTTTATAAATTTTAATTAAAATTAATAATTATTTGTAACTAATTTTTATATAAAATTTATAAAGGCGAATGCAATAAAAAAAGTTGTAACTTATGACATTTATATAAAACAATAAAAACTTAATAAAAACCTATTGAATGTTATATTTTATTTTTACAACAAAACCAAATGTTTTCGGTGTTTTTATAATTAGGTATGCGTTAGAAATTTTATCAAGTTAGTTTAGTAGAAAAGTTTTGTTAAGCAAATGATCTTGCATGCAAAAACTCATTCATTATCATGAGTAATTTTTTTTTCCGATGGAATCGCGAATTTTCGTTTTTAAGATAAAGCTTAAGAACCCTTGGAAATTTTTAAAAATGAAGTCTTGCCTGCTATTTTAAAAACGAAAATTCCCTTGTATACCTTTGTAAAAATATCCACTGTTTTGAACGTATTTGAATGTTGGTGTTAAAATTATTTGAATATTATTATTTTTGAGGGCAGGTTAGTGAGTATTGATCTTTACCAAAAGGTGGAGTAACTGATATTTTTTTCTTCTCTGTTGTGACTAATCTCTTCTATCATTAAAAATAAAAACGAATTGGCCATTCCAGTCTTTGAAAGAACTTTGACCGATTTGTGTTTTGCGTGTTATTTAATATTTGAACGCAAACAATCTAAAACTGGATTTGTTGTTCTCAAGAAGCTTTACATAGAATTGTTTACTCTAAAGCCTGCCCATTATCTGCAGAGAGGTAAAGGCCGACCATAAAAATTATTTCTATTGAAAAATTGTCTGTGTCAGATAGGACTTAAACCTGGGTCTACGCGGTTCTTTGACATACGGGCCACGCACTTTAACCATTAAGTCACTCATTTTTTTAAAATTTATTATGTCTTGACAGTCATTCATTATAAAGAACTTTAACAATTTTTAAAAAATGGAATATCAATTATAAGTTTCTTGCATTCGAAACGCAAAGCGGATGCTAAGATCAATGCCAAATTGGGTGAAGATTATGAGACAAATGAATGAGCCTTCGACTGTAGCAATGAAACGATGTACTGCTTGATTTAAAATAGGTTCCTTAAGCATTTATAATGAGGAGCAGGATGGTCGCCAAATTGAGGTGGCTACTCCAGAAATGATCGATCAAATTCATGATATGATTTTTGCAGATCATCGAGCCAAATTTCATGAGTTAGAAGATAGACATACCAAATGGATCACATGGTACTTTTTTCACGAACATTTCTATAAGCAAAAGCTATCTGCAGGATAGTGTAAGAATAAAAATTTTTGTGAATTTTTACCCTACATGTTTGACCATATTTTCTATTTTACAGAGTTGCGACTGGGTCAGCCAACGACAGAGACAGCAAAAGTATTTACCCCAGTAGGCAATGTCGTGCTGAACAAGTCGTGAGCACAGACTCACCAGCCGCCCTCCAAGCACATATATTAAATCTAAGTAGAGCTAGGTTAAGTCCATAAATTAAAGACAAATAATAATAACAAATACAACCATGAAGGATAATACTCGTATAAGATAGGAATAACATTAATGTTTTTTTTCGTTTCTTTATTTCTTTGCATGCATTTTTGGTTGGCCTTGAAAACTACAACGCATTAAGTTGCATTCAAGCGCCAAAGGGACAATCGCTTGATAGTGAGGAAGAGGAAGCATGCATGCTCAATGTCACTCAAGGTCACGTAGGTCATTCTAAGGAAAGCTATAAAGGGCAAACACAAGACGAGATTGGGACAGTCTTCGTCTAAAAGTTCCACTTGAGTACCAGCAGAAGAATAGACACAGTGTGTGCTTTTAACTTTGAGTTAAATAAAAGTATTAACTACTAAGCCAATATCGACTGCGAGACTAACAGCGATTGCTAAGTCAAAATTAACTGCTAAGCCAGCAGCGACTGTAAAGCCATATCGATAGCGAAGTCAACATCGATAGAGAAAATCACGTTGGAAGCAAGCTAATCTCGATAGCTTACGACTTCAAAAGCAGCCCCAGAAGACAACTGTTATTAGCTCAGCAGCAGAATATAAATCATGTAACCTTGTATTAATATTATATAGTATTTTATTAATGTTGTGACCGGTGGTCAAATGATACGCGTTCAAATAGTTTTATAACTTTAATTAATACAAATAATGCAAAGAATACAAAAGAATACAAAAGGAATGCAACCTGTTACAAGTTATTCACGAAACTGTTTTTTTTAATCCGCAGCAAAATGTCTGCTTCAGCTTGTTGTTGGTGATGTTGCCAGATCGTTTTAAAATATCATTAAAGGTCCTGTCCCAACATCCCCCTTTGTTACGATGAGAGAACATAGTCCTGCTGCCATACTGGTGGACGTCTAGAACGTTTTGAACATCTTGGTTGAGTTAAAGGTGCCGAATCTGGAATGCTTCCAACTTCATCTGAATCATCCGTTTGTTGTTCCAAAGGATTCAAAACTGGATCTGGATTTAGTACAGGATCGATTGATGTTTCTTGTTGAAAAGGAAATATAAATGGTTCCTGCTGAATGTCGAATTGATTGAAGTTGATTTGACGTTCTCGTATTTGGTTTGCATGGGATTTTGTTGTTTTTATTTTGCCGTTGTCATTAACCTCAACAAGGTAATTAACTGTTCCAAGTTTTTGTAGTATGACTCCCGGCTGCCAAGTCATCTTATTGTTTTTGAAAATTTTTATGAACACTTTATCATTTACTTGAAAATTTCTTCTTTTCGCCCCATGCTTAGTGTCAAACTGAGTTTGCATTTTCTCGTCACGATTAGCAGTTTGTATTGGCTCTGGTCCCGTTAAAAGCGTTATTTCTGTTCGAAGTTTCCTACCAAGGAAAAGTTCTGCTGGCGTTTTTCCCTCCATGCAATTAGGATTAGGTGTTGATCGGTATTGAAGTAAAAATTCTTGAAGGTGAGCATTGTCTTCTGATTGTTCTGTAAAAGCTTTTTCCAACGCCCTTTTCATAATATCGACATACCTTTCTGCCTGTCCATTGCTCTGCGGATGATATGGAGCCGTCCTCAAGTGCTGGATACCTCGCTGTTTGCAGAATTGCTGAAACTCAAAACTAACAAATTGAGTGCCGTTATCTGACACGATGACTTCTGGATACCCAAAACGATTGATGAAATCCGACATCAATTCTATGACCTTGGATGTTGATATTGTTGAACATTGATATGCCTCCGGCCATTTGGAGAAAGAGTCGACAATGATGAGATAAAATTTTGAACGTATGGGTCCCGCGAAGTCGATGTGAATACGCTGCATAGGTTTTGTTGAAATGGGCCACGAACTTAATGTTGTTTTTATAGGCGATTTTGCGTTGCACTGACATTGTGGACACCCTCGAACAAAATCTTCGATGTGGCTGTCAATATTAAGCCAATATACATAGCTTCTCGCGATTGCTTTCATTCGCTGCTGACCCTGATGACCTTTGTGTAGCATTTTTAAAATTCGCTTTCTGAATGTTTCTGGAATGACTATGCGCTCTCCCACCAGCAAAACGTTGTCTACTATGGATAAGGATTCCCTACGATTGAAGAAAGGAATTAGAGCGGCATCTGCAAGTAGTTTCCCTTTCTTTGGCCATGATGTCCTAATGTGATGCATGACTTGCAGTATAGTAGTGTCCTTTTTTGAAAATTCTTGGATCATGTTGTGAGTAACTGGAAGTGCCTTGATGTTATTTTGCAGTACTGCTCTAATGTTGTACTCCAATGTGGCGCATGCGATGACAAAATCTTCATCCTCGTGTTGCTTTGATGGTAAAAGCCGTGACAACATGTCAACATTACCGAAGTTTTCTGTTTTAACATGCTCGATATTGAAGTCGTATGTCATCATAGTCAGAGCCCATCTCTGAAGTCTACTAGCTGAGTGTACTGGAATACCTTTGCGCGATCCAAATATTGCCAGCAATGGCTTATGATCTGTGCGAAGTGTAAATTTTCGACCATAAACCATGCGATGGAATTTCTTTACCGCAAAAACCAACGCAAGTGCTTCTTTCTCTATCTGACCATAATTTTTCTCTGCTGCTGTCAGCGACCTAGATGCGTGAGCCACTGGCTTTTCTGTACCGTTAAGCATGATATGCGAAATCTGTGCTCCTAGACCTTGCATTGATGCATCTGCTGAAACAATGATCGGTAGATTTGGATTGAAATGAGTGAGCATTAGATCCGATGATAAAATTGATTTAAATTGTTGAAATGATGCTTCGCAATCTGAAGACCAATGCCACTTTTTATTTGTTTGGAGCAATTCATCGAGTGGTGATCGTATCAATCTCATTGAATCAATAAATTTACAGTAAAAATTGATTGAACCGAGAAAAGAACGTAACTCGCTAACATTTGTTGGTCTTGGCAAGTTTTTGATAGTTGCTACCTTATCAGGATTAGGACGTATGCCAGCTGAATCTACAATGAAACCCAAATATTTAATTTTGTTCTTTAGAAACTCACATTTGTCCCAATTAACGGTTAAATTATATTCTGAGAAACGCTGTAAAACTTGTCTGATTGATTTCATGTGCTGATCAAGAGTGTCGCTTGCAACGATGACGTCATCAAGGTATGGAGTTGCTTCTTGAATGCCTGCTAAAATTTTTTCAATTGATTGTTGAAATGCGCCTGGCGCTGATCTGATTCCAGGTACCAGCCTGTTGAATTTGTATAAGCCACGATGTGTGTTGATTGTAAGAATCGCTTTTGTCTCCTCGTCTACGTCGAACTGCATGTACGCATCGTTGAAATCAAAGCGTGTAAAATAATTTTTGTTCTTTAAACTCATAAAAATGTCTTCTGGTAAAGGCAATGGATGAAAATGAGGTTCAACATTTTACCAGTAGAATACCAGTAGAGACCAGTAGAATAGTCTGCACAAATTCGTATTTTTCCGTTGGATCTTTTCACTATAACTATTGGTGCTGCCCAATCTGAATAGTTTGTTGGTGAAATAACTCCAGCTTTTTCGAGTCGGTCTAGTTCTGATTCAACAGAAGATACAACTGAATACGGAACCGGTCTTTTTGAACAGAATTTTGGTACTGCATTGGGCTTAAGCGGAAGATGAATTTTGATCTTTTCGCAATGCCCAAGTTCCTTACGAAATACCTGAGGAAATTCTTGTTTTAATCTCGCAATTTGTGTCGATTTTTCCACTGGAATGTGAATTGATTTGCAAAATGAATTGATGGGAATTTCCCACAGACCAAACTCCTCAAAAAAATCCGCTCCAGCAATGTGGAGATCATTAACTGAAGTGACTAAAATTTTCATTTCTCTTGTCTCGTCTCGAAATAATATTTTTGTTACGAATTCACCCATGAAATGAATCGCATTACGATTTGCATCTCTCGCTGTGTGTCGAGTTTTTGTTAAAGTTGGTTTTTTTATTTTGGACCAAACTTCCTGTGAAATAATTGTAATGTCTGATGCTGTGTCTAGCTGTAAAATTGTTTGAACGTTGTTGATGAATAATTGAACGTGCTTGCGATGTTTAGAAAAGTCAATTTGATGTTCAATTGTTTTTGTGTGAGCTGCCTTTTTATTTGAATTGCTGTGTGGCTGATTAGCTTGAGTGTTCTGTGTTGCTGATGTTTGTTTCTGTGCTTTGTGCTTTTTTACGTTGCAGTAACCTTCTTTGTGTCCAGTTACTCCACAAATACTACATTTATGTTTCAAAAATTTACAGAATCGAGAATAATGCATGGCACCGCAAAACCAACATGGAGTAGATGGAGTTTTTGAAACTTCCAATTGTGCTGATGGTTGCGGCTTGTACCGGTTGTGACCATGATTTTGTGTATGGACAGCTTGTGTCTTTAATTGAGTGCTTCCAATCATTTTGTTGTCTTGTTGGCGCTGCAATGTGCGCTGAATTTCTCTATTAATTATCTCGAGTGTTACTGGATTTTCGTTTTTTTCTTCATCCAGCATTTTCAATATTTCATTTCGAAAATTCGCATCTTTTGAAGATTGCAGGCCACTAACAAAAATTAAACATTTTAGATTGTCTTTTGTAAATTTGTCCAATTGAAAACTCTCACAATGTCTGTTTACTTTTGCAATGTATGAAACATAATCTTCTGCCTCGCTTTTAATGATTTGAAAACACTTAAATCTGTTGTTAAACAATGATTGCTTTTGACCAAACATAACCTTAAACTTTTCTACTGTCTCTTTAAAAGAAATTCCGTTTGGCTTCGCCGACAGAACGACGTCTGCATACTGCTCATACACTGGCTGACTAATTTTCCGTAATAAAAGTCTGGTTTTATCTGGGTCTGTTAAGTCGTTTCCGTCCACAAGAAAAATATCTTCATACCTTGCATACCAAGATCCAAATGTTCGGTTTTCTTCAGGATCGTAAACGAATTCTGTGATTTGCTTTGCAAGAATTTCCATTAGCTGCTCTCGGCTAACGCTGCTGCGTGATTGAATTGATGCTGCGCTAGCTAAATCAGTTGGAATTGGTTCCTGCCGAATCATTTGTTGGATGACTTGTTGTTGCTGTGCAAACATATCCATTTGCTTCTGGATCTGCTGCTGCTGCAATAAAAGCTGCCTTTCTTGACGCTCCGACGCCTCCTGTTGCTGCACCAGTAGTTTTCCCAGAACTTGTTCCAGAACATTCGCCATTTTTTTTTTCAAGTTATATTGAATGCAAACCAAAAAATTTTCAAATAACTATTGAATTTAATCTTTTAATCCTCGTCGCCAATTTATGTTGTGACCGGTGGTCAAATGATACGCGTTCAAATAGTTTTATAACTTTAATTAATACAAATAATGCAAAGAATACAAAAGAATACAAAAGGAATGCAACCTGTTACAAGTTATTCACGAAACTGTTTTTTTTAATCCGCAGCAAAATGTCTGCTTCAGCTTGTTGTTGGTGATGTTGCCAGATCGTTTTAAAATATCATTAAAGGTCCTGTCCCAACAATTAAGTTACTTTAAGATTAGTGAAAGTATTATTAGTGACTAGTTAGGGTGTACATCAAAAGACTAATGTCACAGACGAGCATCACTGAACGTAACGATATTCCTCCTGACCTTTATCTCCGGTCTTGTTGTAGAATCACAATCTGGCATCCTTTTCTCCGTATCAGACTTACCTATTCAGGACCACCTGTAGAAACTCGATCCGACCTTCACCAGACTTACCTTCTCCGGACTTGTTATAAAATCACAGTCCGGAACCCTTCAACCTGTACCAGACTTTCCTTTACCGGTCTTGTAGCATCACGGTCCGGCCTTGAGGCCTAGAGTTTCATTACTCCGAGTAACTGTAGAACCAGAATCCGCCCTTACCGGACATACGCTCCGGTCGGAGGACAGGGACAGTAGCTAGAGAAAGGACTGTTCTTGTAATTGACAACGAGCCACGGACGTGAGAGCCTTAAATCGTTGTCCGAAGGTATATATTAAATTCATATTTAAGTAATTGATGAAAAATTAGATATAAGTTCTTGTAATAAAACTAATAATAAAACTTTTATTATTTTCAAATAAAGACGTGTATTGTCACTCAAACAATCCGAATAACAGAGTTTAAGTTGATATCCGATCAAATAAATAATTTTTTAGAAAACCCTGGTCCGGCGAGCCACACCTCGGGCGCAAAACATGGTGACAATAGGTTGCCGCGCTTGGTCATAATTCAACAAGAACGCAATAGCGAATCGCCTTGCGAAGTCTTCGCAAAGCAATGTTTAGACATGCTTTTAGAATTTTTTCAAATTCAAAATCGTTGATCAGACATTAAGCCATTACTATACACTAGAAACGAACCAATAAACAAAAAAATGGGTTGATGTCGCTTCAAGTTCACCAAAGAAGGCAAAAGTGACTGGATCTGATCATCAAGTTCAAATCTTTACGTCATTGCATTTCTTGTGACACTAAAAGCTATCACGAAGATTATTATGCGCATAGAAATAAAATATCTCTAAATATGTGTATTTATTATGTGAGATTAGTGGATCATTTGAACGATGAAAGTTTGCAAAAGAACAAGTGTTTTTTCATCATGATAATGCAACGGCTCATAAATGTACTGCTTCACCCGAGAAACAATTTCACATTTTGTGTCCATAAAGTAGCAGATGTGTGAAAGATGTGAAAGAAGGGCTAGTTCTGTAACACCTTGGTCAGGCACAGTGTCCGAACGAAGACCGAATCGGACACTCGTCGGTTTATTGTGTCCGAATGTATTCGGACGTTTTTTGAACACTTTTCGGTAAATTTTCAGGGAAATATCGGTCCAATTTTATTTCACTAAAACATTGATTATTTTTCGGGTACATTACAGTTAGGGCTCAGGCCTGTTACGATACTATTTTCGTAAATATTCAGGGGAAAAAAAACAAAATGGCCATTTCAGCTCTTGAAAAGACTTTGACCGAGCTTCTTATGATCAATTGTGTTGTGCGTGTTGTGAAATGTTTGCTCACAAATGATCGACAATTGGACCTACATGTTTTATGCCGACTCCGAATGTCTGATGTTCTCAAGAAGCTTTAAATGGCAGTCTTTACTCTCTCAGGTTTGCCATTTTCTGCAGGGAGGTGACAGCCGAGCAGAAAAATTAATTCAATTGAAAAAACTTTCTGTATCAGGTGGGAATCGAACCAGGGTTCTCTGGCGTATGGACCACGCATTCTACCCACTGCGCCACGGCCGACATATTCAGGGAAATGTGAGTAAAATATCAGACAAATTTCAGTTAAAACATCGGGTACTTCACAGTATTTCGTTACTGCTCGTAGCTTTAAATAAATAAAATTGTGTACGGATGTGCTATAGGTGTTTTTGCATAAACTTCTGAGTTTTTATATATATATATTATATTTTATATATAATTGTGTCCGATACTCGGCACTTTTGTTCCTGAGTTTTTTGCAACGGGCACAAATTGTTTCTCGGAACGTTCTTGAGCGTTTTTTTGAATTTATGTCTAATTTTTTGCTAAAACGCCTTTTTTCAAACTACCATTTTTTAAAAAAAAACCAAAATTTTTTATATTCATGCGTACTTTCATAGCCAATTGATGATAGCAATAAACAATTTTTTTATTCTTAGGCTTTAGGACAAACTAGTGACGATTGAGATGTTAAGTCGATCCACCTTTTGAAAAAAAAAAATGTATCACCAAAATCACTCATTCCTCAAAGCTTCTTTGTGGCATTCTGCTACAAAAACGAAATTTGAAAACGTTGGACTAAGTGTATCGAGTTAAAACGGGACTGTAGTTAAAAAGAAATTTTTGGAAATCGACCTGACTTCATATATAGCACAAGATAGACAAATACAGTAGTTTTTTTTAGATCTTTTAATAGTTAAGAATTCCTTCATACATAATATCCATGTGCCTTAAATGGTTCTCCATTTATAAAATTAATTAATTTGGCATTTTAGAGTTACCAAATTTCCTTTGAGGAGATAATTTATACATGTGGAAATTCGATCAAAATCCATCCACCAATTTATTTATTTAAATTTTATCTTAATATCATCTCGATGTGTTCTATATCTCACACAATCTCTCAAAAAATTTTTCATAGTTTATATAAAAATGTTATGAATTCTTTATAATCCTCAAATTCTATATTATTTATTTTAATACTAATCAAAACAATCTGTGTTATGATTTTTAAAATTTTTTGCAAGCTGTTTTTTAATGAGTCAAACTTTCATATTATGGAATTCTGTATAGTATTAGAATATCTGTAAACCTTTAGTTTTTGTCTTAAGTTTAAAATATTCGCTTATAATCACAACACGGTTTAACGTTATCAGATTATTCAATTGGTCCGTTGGTCTTCAACGGAGATGTGGATGTATCCTTCTGTTGACCGGCGACTGGTACCGAATCGAATTTCTTCGTTGAGGCGTCGTCGTTCATTCGTTCAACATAACCATAGTCAAGTGACTATGTCAATGTTGGTGTACAGCTCATACAACTTGTGGCTTCATCGTATTGCAACATTATTATTATTTTATAACTGCTACAAAACGGCTTAATTTACACACACATTAATTAAAGAGAAAAATTACAAAACCTTTCTCAGAATACTTTTAACAAATGGAACATTTTATTAATAGCTATAAAAAAGAATTATTTAAATTAAGAAAAAATGTGCGAAAGACATAAATATAAATGTAAACGCTGAATACTGGATTAATTGAATGTTTGAACAAAAGAAACAATATTTTTATACGCTATTTAAAGACTTGAAATTTTCAAAAATTACTTCTTTCTTTGGCATGCCAATATGTGTAACGAAAAGTAATGATTTTACTATTGGAACAATGTATAAATTAATTTGTAAAAATATGGCAATGAAATTGTGTCTTTGACAACAATAAAAAATGATTATTATATCAAACAAAATACGATGAAAAATCGACGAATAAAATGCACATTTGTACTTAATCATCGCCTGAACCTTTCTTAGCCGACCAATGCAAGTAGTTGGGTTGGGTGGCTGCTTCGTATTCTTGCACCAAACAATCAACAACATCACGAGAATCATCTAGTTCAGAAAGATCATCTTTAAAAATGTCTTCACGACGAAACTGATCCAAAAATGCGCCACGCTTCTTAAGCTTATCATATTGCCCGAGAGCGCGTTCGAAGAGCGAACAGATACTGGTATGATTAGCTAACATCAGGCCAGAAACTCGATGACTACTCTGAACATAAGGGGAAGAGCGTGAGAGGGCAACTTGTATGCTGGTTGGACCCCAGGGTATAAATTGAGCCAGCTTACGTTCGCGTATGCGTTGCAGCGATTTATGCACTTGCGTGGGATCCACTTCACCCTAGAGATGAGGAAAAAATTTTGTAAATGTTAGAAATTGGTCAAAAAGTTAAAAATTTTCTTAGTTTACTTGTATGATATTTAAGATGGATATATAGCAATGATGATTGGTCTTATCTGGACCTGTGGATACCATCATATTCTTTGGCTGCAACAAACGACGCATAACATCCAAGACTGTTGTTTTGCGCACATTTACTGTTTGCTAAAGAGTAAAATGTTTTAATATTTTTAAATAAAGAACCTACAAAAAAACTCTCACATCATTATCTGTGGTCAGTGGTGTATAGCCGGTCATAAGAAAGTGCAACTGCGGCGTCGGTATCAACGGTGCAGTCAAGCCGATAAGATTATTATTCATATACGAAGGATAGCGCAAGGTTGTTGTGCTTACAGACATTATGGTCGACACTAAGGTGTTGATTTGTGTAAAACTTGGATTCTGTATGTGTAGCCGATCGGTAGCAATGCGATTGAGTGCAGTATTATCTAGTACAACAACGCAATCAGCGCAGCTAGTCAGGCGGCGCAGCGTTAGCAGAGAATTATAGGGTTGCACCACTACATCGCTGATTTCATCTTGATTTGGAAAGACGCTGTATGTTTGTATAAGCTTTTTGGGAAAGCGATCTGATAGGCGTTCCATTATATAGGAACCCATGCCCGAGCCAGTGCCGCCTGCAATCGAATGACAAAGCACAAAACCTTCTAGTGAATCGCTGCCATCAGCTTCACGGTCAATTATGTCAAAGATTTCCTCCTGCAATTTTTCGCCCTGGCTATAGCCGGAAGCCCAGTTGTTTCCGGCACCACCGCCATGTTTCGAAAGGTACACATTTTCAGGATTATAAAGCTAGGATAAAAGTATTATTGGTTAAAATTTCGGTAAAAAATTGTGCATACCTTTGCATACGGCGAGCTCATAATAGTGTGTATAACTCTGGGCTCTAAATCGAGCAATACTGCACGTGGTATATAGTGGTCATCATCGGCCTAGTAAACAAAATATCAACTTAAGTAAATTCTTCATAAATCTTATTTATGCTCCTAAACCTGATAGAAGAAAACATCCTTGCGATCCAAGCCATCGGTAGCAAAGTCTTCTAGAACGCCGCTAGGCGAGATGCCGTGCTCCAGGCACAATCTTTTCCAAAACTCAAATCCAACTGAAATGCATGTTCTAATTAATTAAATTAACAAATCTTTGAAAAACAACTAAATTACTCTGATTTCCACACTGTCCCAGCTGCAACGTTATTATTTCGCTAGGCATCTTTTGCTGTATTCCTTTTAAAGGCCTTTTGTTTATATGCTTTTTCTAGTCCTTTTTTGCACGCTAGAACTCACTTTATCAATGTGAACAATTATTTAACTATGATTAAATAAATTTTTTGTTAAATTTTGAATTTTTATTATGCGATTCTACTTTAAATTCAAATTTAAAGCGACAGCGGCCAGATTTAACCAACTTTTTGCAGAAAAATTTGACATTTGGATTTGGTGAGTGCAGAGTTGTTGACATTTTTTAAATATTTTTCGGGATGATTATTTCTTATTTTTGGTCCAGTGAACACGAGCAAGGTTTCTGTATCTCTCAGGTCTTATAAATGATGAAGATCTAAATACATAAGGCAATTTCGTTCATTTGTTAAGAGATAAGCAGAACTCAGAGTTTTTCTTTTGTATTCATTCGCAAAATTGGCTGATTTTGACAACTATGGGTACTGAGCAGAGAGAGCAATCAGCCCTGCGACAACCTTATTCAACTATGCTCTGAACTAATAGAATATTAAACCGCGAATTATTGGGAGTATGCTACTTTTAGCGAAAATGGCCCTTTTTTTTTTTTCCAAATGTGAATTTGGAGCTAAAAAGATAACAGCGACAAAAATTAGAGGTCGCTCTAAAGCTGTTTAGAAGTTAAAGGGGTCGAAATTGGAAATCTGCCAAAGATCTTACGATTTTTTATATTTTCCTATAAAAAATAAAGGTTATGCTATTACCTACTCACGAAAATATAACTGTTTTTGTACCGATGATCATCGATGCTAAGAGATAAAAAAATCGAATTTTTTTGTAATAAATAAATCCTATGATTTTATTTGTAAATTAATTACGACCTTCTTTCATAAGTTTTTAAGTTATGTGTTTATATAACTCCAATAATTTTTCAATTATTAAAGGTTATATTTTATCGAGCTCTAGAAAGAGCTTTAGAAAAGCTTTGATCTATCTTCGAATAATAAAACATACTTTCCCTGAAAGTATGCTTCGCAAATTAGAAGAACTTTAAGCTGCTTTCATATCATTTGTATTCTCGTACCGCAATTCAGGGTAATTTACTAATTGCATTCGTGAAACAAGTAGAAAATTAAGAGCTTAGTGGATCACAGCAAGAATCATGAAAAAAGGCTACTAATGAGTTGGTGTGGCGGCCAACGAAACAGCTGTCTAGTCTGCTATGTGATTGATACTCTATATAGAGTATTGTTGTTGTAAGTTGTTTTTCCTTCAGTTGTTTTCTTCGGAAAGCAACATTGACCTTGAGCTCGATAAAATATAACCTTTAATAATTGAAAAATTATTGGAGTTATATAAACACATAACTGAAATCCTATGGCCCTTAGTAATAGAAACGTAAAAACTCACTTCTAAACTCAAACTTAGTTAGGTGATTCTAAGCTACTTTTAAGATTTCGTAGTAATAAGACAAATCTAACAAAAATTGACTTCAGTGCTTCTACTGTCACTGATCTTAAATTTTATGCCTGAACGTACCCTTTGTTCGGTTTGCTTAACAGCTGATTTTACTATTTGCTTATTTTTAAGCACAAATCAAAATAAATGCAAGGCTCTATAAAAGTAAGTTTCTTCTTTTGTCTGCTTATGCTATTGTTTGTTTAATTTATTGCTTATTGAAGCGAAGCTTTTTACTCCTCGTTCTGTGATTTGCTGTGAATCTGAAAAATTTTCGACAGATTTTTTCTTGGAATTTTGATGGTTTCTTTGTTCTAGCGCTTATTACAACAAGAAAATTTAATACTTTAATATTAAATACTAAAAATATGTTCTGGTTCCCGTGGGGATCGAACCCGTGCTCTTTTTAACGATAACACAGCACACTACCCACTAGGCCACAAAGACCTGTGGGAAAAGGTTGTTAATTTAATCTTAGTTATAACAGAAGCTATGCTGTACTAGATCGTCACCATCTATCAATAGATAGAGGATTGTGTATTTGCTACGCTACAAGAATTTGCTTTTATTTGCCACAAGGTGTCTCCAGCATCGGTGTGTTTGTATTGTGAATGCGTTTGTGGTCTTGTTGGCATAGAGTATAAATTATTATGTAGAGATTGCATCAACTCTGCTAAATCTCTGGCATGTGTTAACAGAGGTTAACAGAGTTTTTTTTCTTCATGTTTTTAAGTGAAATAACTCTGTTAACACTGTTAGCAGAGTTGATGCAATCTCTAGATAATAAATTACACTCTATGTTTAAGCGTCAAAAAAATGGATGATATCAATAAATATGGAATTAACAAACGCATGCATGAAATTGGCAAGGTATCTAAAATGTTTGTTAAATTTTGTTTCGTGTGCTTTCTTTAATATATATTTTTGAAGCGAAGTTTTTTAATCCTCGTTCTGTGATTTGCTTGGAGTGAAATCTGAAAAATTTTCGACAGATTTTTCGCTACGCAGTAAGCTGTTGAAGGAAAAAATTTGTTCAGTGCAGCCAAGTTCACAACCATATGTGGAGAGTTAAAATGGAGAGTCGCTGGCATTATATGCCCGTTTATGTAATTGGCGTGGAAATTTGACATTCAAAAATAAAAAATAATAATATGTTTTCTGTATATATGTAATATATTTTATGTTATTTAAAATTTTTGAATTTAAAAGTTAATTTATTAAAAAGAATAAAAATTATTAAGCTATCAAATCTATGTAACTGCGAAAAAGCTTCGCTTCTCTCGTGTGTCCAACGACGCACCTGTGTTTTTTATTTAAATGCTTATTTTTATAATAAAGTATATCTACCTGTAGTTTTTTTAAATTCTACGTCATTGTAGAATAAAGCGTTTAAACTGCTTTTGTAGTTTTTTTTTGCACTTGTGCTTCTGGCATCATTTATTATTTCTTACTTACTTCCTTAGTTGGTCGTAACAACCCGTGTCCGGGTTTCAACCGACCTCATCAGTTCTCGCCAGGCGCCTCTGCTTTGCGCGCGCCTTCTCCAATCGGATACACCAAGTGCGGTTAGGGCTTCCTCAGCCTGGTCCATCCATCGGAGGCATTGTCTCCCTCGTCGTCGTTGACCAGCGACCCTCGCCTCGAGCACCTTTTTCGCTGGAGCTTCGTCGTTCATACGATGGACATGACCCAGCCTGCGTAGTCGCTGCACAGTTATACGCCGAACTACGTCAATATCATCGTAGAGCTCATACAGCTCGTGGTTCATTCGGATGCGATAGTCATCGCCGCCTCGAACAGGGCCGAAGATTTTGCGAAGAGCTTTTCTCTTGAACACCCCCAGAGCAGCTGCGTCAGTTTGCGAAACTACCCCTGCCTCAGCGCCATAAAGCAGCACAGGTAGAACGAGCGTCTTGTAGAGTGTTAGTTTTGTTGATCGAGAGAGGGCTCTGGAACTTAGTTGCTTACTGAGCCCGTAGTAGCACCTATTAGCAATTATTGTTCTTCGCTTTATCTCCAGGCTGATTTCGTTTTTGGTATTAATGGCGGTGCCAAGGTAAACGAACTCCTTGACTACTTCAAAGTTATAGCTGCCGGATGAAACGTGGGAGTCTAAACGCCGAGCTCCCTTGTTTGTAGACAGCATATATTTTGTTTTGCCCTCATTTATCGTCAAACCCTCTTTGGCTGATTCCTTTTCGATAGCGGCGAAAGCAGCGGTAACATCTCTCTTGGTTCTGCCGACAATATCAATATCATCAGCGTACGCAAGGAGCTGGACGCCTTTGTAGAAAATGGTGCCATTACGATGCACACCGGCCTTTCGTACGATCCCCTCCATGATGATGTTAAAGAGATCGCAAGACAGTGGATCGCCTTGCCTGAAACCTCTTTCGGTATTGAAGGTTTCGGAGAGGTCATTTCCTACCTTGACGGAGCTGCGTGTGTTGCTCAACGTCATTCTGCAAAGTCTGATCAACTTTGCAGGTATACCGAACTCAGACATTGTTGCGTATAGGCAATCCCTTCTCGGGCTATCGAACGCAGCTTTAAAATCGACAAAGAGATGGTGTGTGTCAATTTGATTTTCGTGGGTTTTCTCCAGGATTTGTCGTAGCGTGAAAATCTGGTCTATGGTGGACTTACCAGGTCGAAAGCCACACTGATATTTATTATTTCTAGATCCCGAAATATTTCATCGTCCATATTCACTACAATTGTTTCAAATGTCAATTTAAAATTGACTTAGAATCAGGCGAGCCACAACTAGATGTTTTCTAACTTAGAAGTGACTTTTTTGTTATTATTACTACCGATTGAAAGCTAAAGTCGAGTTTTAGAAAGAATCGACTTAGAATTTCTTTATTACTAAGGGCCTATGATTTTACACTTTTTCTTTCTTTTAATACCCAGTCTTGTATACAAATAAAAGTAAATAGCAAGTTTTTCGATCCCATTTTTTTAACTTTGGGCTTACTTACTTAGGTGGCCGTAACAACCCATGTCCAGGTTTCTTTTCGCGGCTATTAATTTTTACAGGTTTGGAGTTAGCCTTTAAGCCTTTACTACATATCTTCGATGAAAAAAAAGTGAGTCTTTGCTAGAAGTATATTAATCTACCAATTGCCTTATTTGAAGTGAGGCAAGTGATGTGTATGAACATCCGGTAGCTGCCTCATATCAATATGAGTCGGAGAAGTGAAGCAAATGTAAACATGCACCATGTTACAATGAAAAGAAGGGAGCATCGCAGCTGATTGTACAATGCAAATAATTATCTGTCACTTGGCGTCAACTGGCAAACTAATGGTCCAATTATGTTCGCGTATCGCGACGAAGTGTTTTTTTTAATCAATAAATTTCACTATGAACCAAGGGTAATCGGAGTGCCATGCGCAATTTGATTGGAAGAGAAAAACTATGCCTGTTTTAAATGCAATTTTGAACAATCACGTCGGCATCGCGAACCGGCGGAATGTTTACCTGCTGACTGCATTGCAATTGGCAGTGGAGCGGACCTATGTTGTGGCGAGCATCATTGTGATAGCCTTTTCCCATTTGCATGCACCAGCAGCTCCACGATTTCCACGTGATTGTTCCGTCAATTTTTTATTTTCCACTTTCAATATTTTCATGACGCTAATATTGCTCTTGATTTGTATTCACTTAAAACAAAAGAAGGGAATCTTTTAACGTACAAATTAGGTTATATTATATATAACTGAAAATTCACGCCACTAAAAACAAAAGGAAGAAGAACATAATTCTGCGTTAAGAGTCAGAATTCATCAGTAAATTTACCGCACATAAACAATTACAATGCAGCTTTCGCAAAAACGCAGAGTTACGTAGAGTTCAAAATGAAATTTAACTATTTATTTGTTCTAAGTTTATCTTAAGATTGCCAGATAAAATTCTCTTTTTATCTAGTATTACCAGATTTGATTTGAGTATAACCAGATACATACAAAGCCCATATAACAGAAATTCAAGTGGCATTTGCTACGACCACGTTGCTTCGCGTTACGCGAACATTATTGGACCATTATGGTAGTCGACTCTCAGCCGTGAGACTACTTTCATTTATTCTACCATGACATGCACTAACATGTGCCATGGTGGAATAAAAATAAGGTGTTAGTGAGTTTTTGACAACACCAAGAATTTCTTTAATTCTGTCAAAATATTGTGAGCGAAAGAGCGGAATTGTTGATAGTTACCAAATTGTATTATATGCTTGAGTTGCTAGGTTATGATGTGTTATAGTTTATTGCGCGAATCAAGTGTAAATAAATATTTAATGTAATTAATTGTGCCGTATTATGTTGGCAAAAATTATTGCAGTTGTCTCCACCCATTTGCCAAGTTTGCCATTGAATGGTTTGCCATTTTATCAAAAACGTGCGATAGAAGGTGCCACCGACATGAAGATTTAGCCAGCATTTACTGTCAGTCTTGCATTCACATCGTCTGCTCCAAGAGCATATCGAATGCCATGAGAGAATGTTCAATGCCTCAACTGATAATAGTTGATAGCTTGATTAACTCAAAATCTTGTTTACTTGCACAAAAAACACGAACTTAACAAAATTTATTTTCATTCCAATTCACCATCAGCTGTTTTTGACAAGATCGGGGAAACATAAATTTATCATTTTGAGAGAGAAGTGCCAAACTCACTAACACCTTATTATTATTCCACCATAACCTGTGCATAGTATCCCTATAGGAACAAACTAACTTGTTTTTAAAAACAACTAATTAAAAAACTAGTTTAAAATAAACTAGTATATAAACTACTTTGAATTATATTAAGGCGGCAACTACTATGATTTTGACATGTTTTAATTGCAAATTTTTATTAGATTACAAGTTTATATATATTTAACCATGTTATTTCATCAATTATTTTGTACTTTAGGCGATCAGTAATAGTTTTGAATTGGTTATTTTAAAGTAATTAAATAAATAATTTAAATATAACTAATTCAACAAGTACTTGATAATATATGCAGGCGAAAGTCAATTGACTTATTTAGCGGACATCACCATACAAAATATGTTAGTTCGTTCTATGGAAGGAAGTCAGAATTTCAACTAGTTGTGGTTGACAAAAAACTACTTTATCAACTACTTTTAAATTAGTTGATTTTCCTACAGGCATCTTGTCATACTCTTTCGTTTTCATTTTCTAATCCTTCTCTACTTTTTCTTGCTTATTTGTTAACCCTGCTAATCAATGTATTTTAATTGATCTGTCAAATTTTTGTTACCTAAAGCGCGTAAATTAAAAATGGTAAATAATAATAATAAGATTTATTTAACAATTCCATTTATTTGTCAATTATTACAGCGTCGAAGCTTAGCTCCAAGCCAAAATCAGGCAGCCAGCATAAAACCGAGTTGCAATTTTATTGTGCCACTTCAGAACAAACGCAAACGAACATGCCAGGAGCAACAACAGCGGACAAGGCGAAACGATAATAATGATGCATGCCTTCTGTCCCAGTTGCCATACAGCCAATATGAGCAAGCAATTGCAAAAATATTGGCGCGTCCATTCAAGGTACCAATTGCAGATTATGTGCCCGATTATAATAGCAACCGTTGCTTAGGATTACGGCGATCGACAGTACGTAAGGCACTGCATGATCCGCATGCATGTAATGCATTGGTGCTCTATACACCGCCAGAGTACAAAGAACACGAACGCATTAGCATGGACGAATCCAAATTAATGGTACACGTAGTAGTTGATCCATTGTTAAGCAATATATTACGACCACATCAGCGTGAGGGCGTTAAGTTTATGTATGACTGTGTTGAGGGCAACAAGGGGAATTTCAATGGCTGTATTATGGCGGATGAAATGGGGTGAGTGTGAGTTAAAGTATTAAATGTATGCCGCAATACCTAACCATTTCTCAAATAAGTTTGGGCAAGACGCTACAATGTGTCACCTTGGTGTGGACTCTGTTGCGTCAAAGTCCTGACTGCAAGCCCACTATTAGCAAAGTCATCATTGTCTCACCCAGTTCACTGGTGAAAAACTGGGAAAAAGAATTCACAAAGTGGCTGCATGGACGCTTAAACTGCTTGCCCATTGAGGGCGGAGCCAAAGAAGACACCATTCGCACCTTAGAGCAATTTTCCATGAATACCAGTCAGCGCTGCGGCACACCGGTGCTACTGATAAGTTATGAAACTTTTCGCATTTATGCCCATATACTCAATAAGACGGAAATTGGCATGGTTATTTGTGATGAGGTAGAACTTTAAACACAATTTTTAAATTATTAATAATTGGTTTAACTATTAATGATAAATTTAAAAAATGTTCTAGGGACACCGTTTGAAAAACAGCGATAATCTCACATATCAAGCGCTGATGGGGCTTAAAACACGTCGACGCGTTTTACTCTCTGGCACTCCAATACAGAACGATCTCACCGAATACTTTAGTCTTGTAAACTTTGTTAATCCAGAATTGCTGGGCACGTCAACTGATTTTAAGCGCAACTTTGAAAATGCTATTCTCCGTGGTCAAAATGCTGATTCCACCGATAAGGAGCGTGAGCGAGCAGTCTCTAAAACACAAGAACTCATCAGTATAGTTAATCAATGCATTATACGGCGCACAAATCAAATACTGACCAAATATTTGCCCGTCAAATTTGAGATGGTCATCTGTGCTAAGTTGACGCCAGTGCAGATGGAATTATATTCAAATTTCCTTAAATCCGACAAGATTAGAAGAAGTTTAGCAGGTGAGTAAGAGAGAAAATAAATTTTTATAACCCCTTTCTATAAATCTCAACTTTTATCTTAGACTGCAATGAAAAAGCCTCTCTAACTGCATTGGCTGACATTACCACTCTGAAGAAATTGTGTAACCATCCAGACTTGATTTACGAAAAAATTCAGGCACGCGAAAATGGTTTTGAGAACTCACAAAATGTGCTACCCGTAAACTATAATGCCAAGTATGTGAAATGTTTTGTCTTGCAGCTGAATTTTGTTTGAAATCTGTAATTTCATATTTCAAATTTTTTCCTTGCAGAGAAATAAATCCGGAGCTCAGTGGCAAGTTTATGTTGCTCGATTTCATGCTTGCCTCCATACGTGCCAATTCGGACGACAAAGTGGTTTTAATTTCAAATTATACACAAACTCTGGATCTATTTGAACAGCTTTCTCGCAAAAGGTTAATAATAAAATTATTTATATATAAACTTTTCTGTTAACTTCAAACTATTTCCAGAAAATACACATTTGTGCGTCTTGATGGCTCGATGAGCATTAAGAAGCGCAGCAAAGTTGTTGATAAATTCAATGATCCAACATCGGATTGCTTTATTTTTATGCTTAGTTCCAAGGCAGGTGGTTGTGGCTTGAATTTAATTGGCGCCAATCGTTTGTTCATGTTCGATCCTGACTGGAATCCTGCCAATGATGAGCAAGCCATGGCTCGTGTTTGGCGTGATGGACAGAAAAAGCCATGCTTTATCTATCGTTTAGTAGCGGTGAGTTTGTTCTAGCAAAGCAATGAAGCAATAAGTTGGAGCGATTGAACTGAACTTTTGAAGTTTTCAAAAGTGGATATATGTGAGTGGACTTGATCTGTGTGAAGTTTGAGCTCAATTTAAACAGGTCTTGGACTTGTATGAAAAAGCAAAGTGAGCGACAAAGTGAGTTTTGAGCTCTTATAAGAAAATTGTTGTAAGAGATATTTATTGTCAAATGGTGTTATCTGAAACTGACTAGTCCTGCAGTAATGATCAAAATGGTAAGCACCGCGTTTAGGGCAAATGCTATTCTATAAAATTTAGCTAATGATTAGATTTTTTTAAAAAAAAAAGAATTTTTAATTTTGAGGAAAAGCCGCTGACAGATCTAATATTTTAACATTAATAAATAATTACTACAGAAGATAGTGTATTGTTATTGATCGTGGGGCATTTCGTAGAAAACGAAAATTCAACAAAGTAATTAAAGCAAAAGATAGAGAACACTTTTATATAGAATCAGATTCACAATTCTTCCTCATGAGGCACCAAATTCTGTTCAAATCTTGTGATTAAAACCGATCTTTATGAATTTATCCGAATGATGGAATTAAACTGAATCTTACCTGGTTTTGTAAGCAAAAAACCACTTTTAATGTTTGAACTGGCTTGTCTTTTTGAACCGATTTCAACAAAATTTCTTATAATTTATATCACATATCTAAGTTAGGGCTGTATAGAAAACAAAAAGAAGATAAAGTGCACACATTCATTTTAAATTGTAGCATGCTATTTTATTTTTTCTATTGCATATTTATCAAAAAAGAATATTAAATTCATGGACTGACACATATTCCCGTCGAACTAGAATGATGAAACTTCCCAAGAATATTAAGTTTGGTCTAAATTAAAAAACAAAAATATTAAAAAGTCGAGTTGCCAACTCGAGATTTTAATTTTCAATGGAACGATATTGTACATACTCTTCCAAAAAGCGCTATCAAATTTCTACAAGCAAAATCGAGCCTTCTGCGCCTATATGAAATCACAAGAATTTCCATAATACAACAAAAAATATACAAAAACGTATATCGTTGAAGACCAGAGTTGTGTTAACGCAACGCATACATAGAAATACACGTGGAAGCCACGTATGTTAGACAAACTTCATAAAAATTCACAAAAGTTAAATTAAAGTCCAAGAAAGAGGCTCGCATAAGAATTATATATTTATTTTTCTTTTTAGTTTTTTTATAGGTTTAAAATTAAAAAGAAAAAAAATGGAAGAATCCCAGCGCTTAATTTAAGTAAACGCAATTGTTCAGCCTTGAGCGAGAACAGGTTAATTAGATAAAATCTTAAAATTTTATATCCTATTTGGAGATCATGGAAATCTTTCACTGCATGATCTCCAGGCTAAGAAAAGTATAACGTTGCGTTAACGGAACGCTGGACAAAGATGGGTTAAGAAAACTAGAACTCCTTTATTGTACACGTACTTTTTTCCGTTTCTCATTTAATTAAATTTTGCACTGTATTTTAATTTTTCTAACAGCTAGTTTCCGTTTTTTTCTAAATTTCTTAAAATTTGGGGTCAATCATCTTTTCTTCTTCGGGTTTGCTTTGACTGATCGCAAATATCGCTCATTTGATCTTAGTTTCGGAGAGTTTGGATTATTTTCCTTTTGTGTACAAATTGAATTGAGTTATACTATAAGTATTGAAATATCTGACCAAAAATTGTGTGTTGTTTGTGCGCTTTTGACTAATGGCAGTTATTTGTTCTCAAGCCTTTATTGTGAATGTATTGAAAAGTGTTCATAATATTTGACCAAAGGACAAATCGCCTGCCAAACAATGATTGATGATTGAATGATATGAACAATATGTGTGGCGATGGCCTGTCTTTATATTCACCTCAATCGTAATACATTTTTTAAGATAGCAGATATAGATGTCAGGGATTAGGGGGCAACGTGTCGACGGTCTCAACCTGGCGAGGCCAGCATTATCCATGTCGAAATCCTATTAAGTCGACTCAAACCTCCTCGTGATGTTCTCTGGGCAACGGCAAACTGGCATCCATTAGTTTGAGGGCTAACTTGAGCGGCGGGCCGATCTGTGGACCTTAAACATGAAATGTGCGCAAGGTTTATATCCCACCACGTTACTACTGCCCAATGAAAACTAAACCAGCCTCGGCGGCCGAAACCCGAACACGGGTTGTTATGGCCACCTAAGTAAGATATAGATGTCTGACAATAGAAGACTTGGACAGGCGTTGGACAAGAAGGTGTGGCTCCGCCCATATAAGCCAAATTTTTGATATCGAATAGCTTTGGAAGTAAAAATCACAGAACATTTAAACTCAAAATGGAGTTACCACTTGGTGATCTCTTTCTAATAGCAAACTTGGATTAATATTAGACAGAGCCGCACCCTGCTCATACCAGCCAATTTTTTGGTATCGAATAGCTATGGAAGTATGTCACTGAACAGTGAAACTCAAAATGGAGTTAGCACTTGATTATGTCTTTCTAATAAAAAACTTGGACGGGCGTTGGACAAGGGGGGTGGCTCCGCCCATAGAAGCCAAATTTTTGATATCGAATAGCTATGGAAGTAAAAGTCACAGAACATTGAAACTCAGAATAGAGTTACCACTTTGATGAGTTTCTAATAGAAAACATGATCGGGCATTGGACAAAGGAGTGTGGAATAGCTTTGGAAGTAAAAATCACAGAACATTGAAGCTCAGATGGAGTTTCTCACTATTTGGTTATGTCCAGCTACCGGGAAACTATAATGGGCATTGGAGAATGAACGTGGTGTCAAACAAAGGGTCAAATAAAAGAAAGGCAAATTAATAAAAAAAAAAAATATAAAAAACCTACATACATATCTGATGATTTTCATCGTATTAGACTAAAATTCCTTAATTATATTTAAATGGAAAGTTCACAAAAAATAGGAGTTGGCCCAGTATAGTTACACCCACTTCTTTAAAATCAATCAAATTGTACATGCTTTGATATTGATCCAAGCGATAGCCACTGTATAAGTGACAAAATATAAGTTTTCAGGAATTGAAAAAAGTTTTTAATGGCACACTTAAAGCCATTTAATTTCGATTTCCAATTTTTTGGTGTAAGAGTTTTAAAGAAATGTTCCTGTTTATAAAAAAACAAAATATATCCTTTAAGAAGAAAAGGATAAAGGATTTAGATACTTTCGTAATGGAAAACGTTTGACATCCAAAGCGCGACGGATGATAACACTTTTTTTTCCGGTAAGCATAACATTTTCGCTGATGGCGCTTACAATGTTTTTCCACATTATCGTTTCTGGAGCAATTTTATTGGGTTTAACTTGTTATTTTCTTCCAGTATATGCTTCTCCACTATTTCTTAGCCTCTTATTGTTTATGTGTTTCCAATTTTTAAAATTTATCTTCCGTTTTTTACTTTTGTTGCACTTTTGCAACCTGCTATTTAATTCTACATTGGCCATGATGACGAGCACATGTAACGTTTTTCCACTCACTACCGACTTAGGAAAGCATGTCAATGACCACAAAATAATAAAATTTGAGAAACTATTAGGCTATTCACAGTTTAAGTACGCAGGCCTGTTTAATTTACGATTTGTTATTTTCACGTCAACTTACGTAAGCGTATTTTTCTTTGTTGTTGTTTTGCATGCAACAACCTTGGACGTGTTTTTTGTGTCTCGTATTTTTATGCCCTATCTACAGCACATATAACAGCGTTGCAAAATCATTGAATACGGCAAACACATACTGAGGTGCACATAGTTTCAAAAATAACAAAGGCTATAAATACGTTTTGTTAATATACGTTTAAACTGTGAATAGCCTATATGTAATCTCATAATACGCCAGCGCATTTTTAATGGTAGTATGCAAAAAAACCATTTTTGATTAATTTGTAGTTTACAACGTTATTCGCGTGAACGCTTTAAATGTGGACACTTATTGAATTGCCATCAAACAAACAGACACAGCAACAATTGGAAATACTTAGATAAGGGCGTCGCCTCACTATAGGCCGACTTTTCAGGGGACTAGCGCGCAGCGCAGCAAAGCTTGGTGTATAAGCTAGTTTTTATATAAAAACCGTTTAATTAATTCAAAAATATTTATTTATTTATTTATTTATTTAAAGAAACATAATTATAAATAATTATATTACTAATTATAGGCAACTAGCAACGTAGGCTATCGGCCCGAATTCAAAAATAAAAAAGTGGTAGATTTTGGAAAAATGCAAATAGTGGGTGGTGAAAGTGGTAGAAGCCAAAAACGTCAAAAAAGTGGTAGATTTATCACGTTTGTGGTAAAGTAACAACCCGGTTCACACACATCACTTGCCTCACTTAAACCTTGATAAATTCAATGCGAGAATCCTTAAAAATTTTGCAACTCTTGCCTCACGTAACATGGATGGAACATCACTTCCTTTTTACGTTCATTCAAAATAAAAGTTTTTTTTTTACTAGATCGTTCCAATCTATTAAGGAATTTTAAAATTAATTCAAATCGAAATGTTTTTGTTTATTCTAGTCTGGATCTATTGAAGAGAAAATTCTACAGCGTCAAACACACAAGAAATCACTCTCAAGCACTATAATTGATAATAATGAAAATGAGGAAAAACATTTTACACGCGACGACTTGAAAGATCTATTTCGCTACGAAGCCAATGTGCTCTCCGACACGCATAACAAGTAAGTTTTAATTATTTTTTACACTTATACCGAAATTAGTTTTAATTTCTTTTTATATTAATACTCGAAAAAATCACAGACTCAAATGTAAACGCTGCTTCAATAATATTCAAACAAAACCACCACCTGAAGACACTGACTGCACATCGCATTTGTCTCAATGGTTTCATTGTTCCAACAATAAAGGACTGCCAGATAGCATACTATCACAAGCTTGGGCAACAAGCCAGTGTATATCGTTTGTGTTCCATCATCGTTCGCAGGGTGAGGCCAAGCCAGCAATTGTGGAAGAAATTGAGGATAAGGAAAATAAGCAACAAAGCTCTAGAAATCATGATGATGAAGATACTGCATATGAAGATGATAGTGACTATGAGTAGAGTTTAACTTTTTGATAACTTGTAAACATTTGTTTGAAACGTGTTCTACTATACAATCCGATTCGATTTTCGAATCCGATATTAGTTTCTTCGACGGATTGCAGGTGTTCTGACATCCGATTTATTGGAATTTAAGTGAAATCTAATTCGATCAAATTTTTGTTGGAGGATTCTAATTGTTTTAATGCAAAAATAAATAAAAAAAGGTCCTCAATACCACAAATGCAGCCATGCAAGTTTTTTTTTTTTAACAAAAATTATCTATTTCAATGTTTGAAAATTTAAAAAAATGTGAATTTTTCCCTTGTTTTTTTTTTCAAATTCTAACAAAAGTGCAGCGATAAACGCGACATTTGTTTTTTACAAAAATATTTAAATTTTAAAATGCACTCGTTAATATTTGAAAATATATAAATTAATTATCACAAATTCAGATTCACTGTCATTTAGTTAATGCGTTCGGAAATCATGTTCGAATTCGATTGAATTATTCACTTTCCTATCATAGGAATCGGAAATGAAATCCGATTCCGATGCACTTCCAAGTTGGATTTCAGAACATGCCTGATTGACTATTGGTTGTAAATATTACTCTCTATTAAGAATGCTAAGATAGATTGTTTCTGTTTCAGTTGAAATTAAGCTATATCTTTATTGTTTGAACCTGATGTTTTCTTTGTATATAATTCTAACATATACCTATATAAGCTATACAACTATTTTGCAGTGCTTAATGTTGGTACAATACATTTAATATAAAAATTTAAATTTTATGATTTAAAATAAAATTGCATTGCATATCTTAAAACGAAGAAGAACGAGATGTTTTTTTTTTAATAAAAGTTTTTGCGAAACGGTGCTGTATTAAAATTTACGTTATTTACAATACTAAAATAAAGGAATAAAAATATGAAAATTAAAGCTTTTGTCTGCTCATTTGGAACATTTGCGTTTATAAAGTTAATATTTTGTTAGTTTCGATTTTTTGATTATAGAAAAATTTTATATATATATATATCTAGGTAAGAACATCCGGATTAAAAATCAGAGCAGTACGCCTGAAGAAACTTTAGAAACATTTTAAGCCACAGCCTCTTGCAAACTGCAAATACTATGATAAAATCAATGAACTACGTACTCTTTTTTTTTTAATAACAGTAAACTTTTATGCTGTATAGGCGACTTTAGACATCTTGTATCTCATTCCAGACATTACTTTTCTCTGGAGGTTTTTGTAGCGGCGGCGCAATATCCTGACATTCATTTAGGAAATTTTTAATGCCTTGATAGTAGCTAAAATGAAGTGATTTTTAATATGTTCCAAGCAATTTTTACAAAAACGTACCCGTCGACTATCCAGGTATCGTTGTGTGATCCGCCTATAAATTCTAAAATACGTTTTTTATCACTGGCGCAGTGGGTGAATAGCGAGCGCATCATGCTTGGCGGCACTAAATTGTCTGCTAGACCGGATATAAATAAAAATGGCACAACACAGCGACGAATCTTTGTCAGCGAATGGTACTGCAAGTTAACCAATAAGCTAAATTTTTCAAAGCATTTCTACTCCACACTAACCTGATTCTTATAGAAGCAATTTGGTATGAATCTGACAGATGGATGCACCAATTCCACCGCCATATCTGGTATACTGGTAAATGTATTCTCTACTATGGCACACATTATGCGTGTGCCATATACTGCATCCGAGGCCACGTCAACAGCTACAGCACCACCCAATGAACGTCCAAACAGCACAATTTGATTGTGATCCAAGTCGTGCCGTGTGTACAAGTAATCAACAGCAGCGCGTGCATCAATGGCCAGGCCACGTTCGGAAGGTGCACCAGTTGAGAAGCCATAACCACGATACTCAACCATTAGCACATTGCAGTGCAGATTATAGAAGATGCCCCAAACGTTTTGCATACGATGTCCCATGTTGCCGGCGTTGCCGTGAAAATATACAAATGTAGGCACACTTTTGCTGCGGTCTTCTGGCTGCGCCACCCAGAATGCATGCAGAGTCACTTTGTCTGTTGTGCGTATGCTTACCGTCTCATGTGGCAAATTATGCATTGTTGGTATGGGAATGTATACGCGCGAATTGGCCGGCAAGTCGGGATGATAGAGCAGCACATCCTGTGCATAGTATAGCACAGCTAGCACTATTAACGTGAACAGTAACAGCGTTAGAAAGCCACCATAGAAGTAGTAGAAAATAAAACATAGTATGAAACATCCTAGCGTAGCCGCCCACATTCCCCGTGATTGCGGTAAGGCGATGGGCAAACCCTTCACCACAATCTCCTTTTCAACTGTCATGTCGTAATCGTTGTTTTTTCTTTCGGAAAAGCCACGTCGATCTTGCTTCTACTGCTGCTGCTAGTTTCTTGATTCTTTTTTAAATGCTAGCATTGGGAACACATTTTTGTGTTTTATTTAATTTTGTACTGTTTTACGGGAATTATTGATCCATAAAAGGCCATATAAGTGGGCGGCCGTTGTTGCTGCTGTCAATAATTGCCACATTGACATTGAGTTCACACTCCTTGTTGCCAAATATTGATCTCCTTATTTTTTCTTTTTGTGACCAAAAATTTAAAAAGATTTTAAGGAATATTTACAACTTTTACAATACATATAACCAATACGCAAACAAAAATTGGGATAATCTTTTATATTTATTTACTATTTTTGTTGCAAGGATTTTGACAGTTTGCTTTAACTTTTATTAAATTTGTGTTTGAAATCAGGGATGACAATTAGACAGAAGCAACGAGTAGTTAGTGAAACGATAGAAAATTTAAGTGTTGAGGGCACCTAGTTGCACACAATTGCCAAAAGTGAGCAACAGTCGTAGTTGAGAAATGCAATAGGAATCTTTGTCGTACCGCATGGGAAGATTACGATTTATCCTACATGTAGGATAAACTTGACAGATCGGTCATCCGGCTTCATATATTTTCTCATTCTAAAAACAAACGTCGCGGAGTAAACATTTGAAGAAAAAACTCAACAAAGCGGAAAGTTGAATATTTTAAATTGGCAGATGCTGAGCATACTGTGTTTTTCCTTTTTTATTGTATTTTCTCTTTTTCTTTTTCCACAATTTATTCAATTATTAGAGTAACATATCAATCTTCTTGAATGCCGAAATATAATGAAGTCCATCCGGCTTGCAGGATAGTTTGAAAGCTCGAACAGACTTTCCCTTTATCTGCCGTCCTAGTTGTAGGATAGTCAGAAACCCCGTAATGTATTCATGAAATACTCTCAATATAAATGCAAATGGCCGAAGAAAAAAAATGATTTATTTTCAAGTTATTGATTTTTTAAGAGAATTTTCTTATTATAAGATCTCCTAAGAAAAGTAGTTATATTTTTCTGGAATAATTTTACTCTATGGCCCATGCCCCTATTTTGTTTTTGTTATTTCTAAATGTGTATTTGGAGACCTTTAATCTTACTTACTTACTTAGGTGGCCGTAACAACCCGTGTCCGGGTTGCCGAACACGTCAATGTCTTCGTAGAGCTCATACAGCTCGTGGTGCATTCGGATGCGATAGTCATCGCCGACTCGAACAGGACCGAAGAATTTGCGAAAAACTTTTCTCTCTAACACCCCCAGAGCAGCTGCTTCAGTTTGCGAAACTAAATCTAATGCTGCAAGCAAAAAGGTCGGTCTCAAATGGTTTAAGAGATAAAATTCGTGAAAGTTTGGGAAATTTATCTTTTTCCCTGTACGATATAAAGATTTTTAACCATCAAGTGTGCATTATATGTACAAGGCATAATATGTTAACTAATTACAAATTATTTAATAGTTTTAAAGTATTTTGCTTACAAATTTTATCACGTTAAAATTTTGTGAAATTAGCTTGCGCGCACTTAAAAATTTGTACTGAACTTTCAAACTTACACGATTTTTTTTCTCCTAAAGCATTTGAGACCGAAAAAATGTTATTGCACCAATAAGTTTAGAAGGCCTATATACATATAATAAAAATAAGAAACAAATATTGAAGCATGTGCCGTAAAGTAAAAATATGCCAGTTTTCTTAGTATACAGCGTATATGAATGGTTATGGTACCATTTTAAAAATTATATAATACATTTTAACTGAAATTTATATAAACAGAATTCGTTCAGTATTTCACATTTTTTAGTTGCTTGCACACTCAGCGAAAAATTCATTTTTAAATCATGAACTATCATATTTACTTTAAAGTTGCTCATTTTTAATTTACTCTTTTTCGATTTAAAAATGCACAATTATGAAATAAAAAGAACACCTTAATATTATATTCGTAGTATACATACGATATATGTATATAACAGCATTTAGTTTCGTTTCGCGATTACGCTGCGACAAATTTTAACTTCTTAAATTGCAAGAAAAAAATATTATAGAGTATATTAAAAATTAAATAAAATTAATAGAAGTGTTCCCCTTCGTTTATATCAGCTTTATTGTGTTCAGTCAAAATGTGAATAGTATAACAAAATAAGCTTCAACAATAAAAAAAAAATAACAAAGTATATATGCTGAGAAAACAAAGGAATTACATATGCATTTTCGTGTGCTGTGTTCAAATCCGCAGTCCGTTTTTTTTTATCAAAAAGTGAAAAGGTTCTTTTTCTGTTAATTAGCCTATATCTTTTTACGCATCAACCGTTCGCATTTCAATCCGTTGAAGTGTTTCAATCAATTACGCATTTCAATCCGTTGTAGTTTTCAAAATATTGGCCTTCTAAGCTCAAAAATTTAAAAAATTTTACATTATATGCATATTTGCATTCCTGGAATTTTTTAATCTTTCTATGTAATTTAAAAATTATTTTTTTGTTTGATGGACAAACTATGGCATATAAGTAAAAAGTTAACTTTTTGAGAATGCCACTGATAGTTTGAGAGTTATTTTGCAAACACATAATTTTAATCAAATTTATTGTAAGAAAATCTGATGGCAAGCCAAGTATCTGAAAATTGATTTGAAGGTTACTTTTCGCGCGAATGACAATGAAAAATTCAATGAAACATTTTAAGCAATTTTCAAGAAAGAACTATTACTTTATATCGTCCTCTTTGTGCAAAATTATCGAATGTGGCTTTTGACACAAATTTGCTCTACATACAAAGTAAAATATTCTAGTTGAAATCCTTATAGTAACGACAAAAATTTACTGCATATTTTATTGTATGTTGCAATGCATTTTTTCTTTTATCGAAATTATCGTACGTGCAATCAGAGTCGCCAGGTGAAATTACCACCAAAGTTCTCTTTTTCTCACACTTAATTCTCATAAATTACCACACTCGCAAAATACCACAAAACTTCCACAAAAAACCATGATACCTCAAATTACCACAAAATCCCTCAAAATCCCTCAAATTACCAAAATATACTACAATGCAGGGGTTACCACAAAACTAATTTGATTTTGAAAGCATCTTGACATAATTACCAAGCTAATAAAATCTAAAAATATTAAATATAAGAAAAATATTAATTTTAAAAATGATGCAGTTCTTTATTTATTAAAAGCATATTAGTTCACTTCTTTTTCTTATATATTAATTAAATAAAAATAAATTCACATATCAAATTAGTTAAAATTGAATGTAAAGAACTGAATTAAATTAATTTTTATACATTTCGCTAGAATAGTGACAATTCATTCCACATTAGCTGAAGAATGAGAAAGGCAAGATATTTGAGGTGATTTGAGGTATTTTGTGGTATTGTGGTAATTTGAGAAATTTTGTTGTATTTTGAGGTATTTTTTCCCACGCGTTATAAATATCGCACATGTGGTATTTTTATCCCCCGCGAGAGATTTTTACCACAATATACCATGGGAATTACCACATCCCACAATCGTTTAAAAATATTTAAGTACTATTTATAGTGATTTTCTGGCAACTTTGCGTGCAATACAAAAATATTTTGTACATAGTAGTAGACGTTATATTTACTATTTCTTTTTTAAATTAAAAGTAGAATGCGAAGTGGACTGCTCGCTTTATGCAGCCCTTTCATTAGGAAGTGGCAGTTGTTAGGAAAGAAATCCAAATAGGAATGAAGGAAATAGAATTTTTAACGACACTTGGACGTTCATTTTGCAGAGGTTCTTCAAAAGATTATGAACAATTTGCTTGTAGTCGTTACTCTGATGAAACATTTGGTAAATTTTTTTCCCATAATCAATTTTCTGATATCTGGCTCGACAAAACGCGTAAAATTTTTCTCCATCAATGTCCCCTTTACATTGGTCAAGAATTTAAGACGATTTTCTTGACATTCTCTTTAGTTCCTGACAAAGGCTTTTACAATTCAATATTTTCGTTTTTTGTGTTTTTTTACAAAAACAAAAACGAGCCAACAAAAGCAATTGAAGCCAACAACAAAGTATAAGATAAGAACATTTTTAAGCAAAAAAGAAAATAAAGCGCTATGCTAAAAATGTGAAAGAACAAAAGCAATAAATAAAGAAAATTAGACACTTAAGTTTTTTTCAGAGTATTATAGCGCGCCATTAGGTCAGATTTCTAAGAAAACATTTAGTAAAAATTCTATGTTTTCAAAATAACTATTAAGCTATTAATGAAATTGGCAAACATTAAACTCTTTACTAAAATTCCAAAGATTATCCATTCGACAATAAAAAATTTTTAAATTACATGGAAAGATTAAAACTTCTGGGGCTACATATATGCATATAACGTAAAATTTTAGAAACTTTTTATCTTAGAGGGCCAATATTTTGAAAACTACTTAAGATAATGAATTGAAGTAAACAGAAATGGTTAGGCCTAATATTAAGGCAAATTTACACATTTCACTCAAAACGATGACAGTGAACGTTGAATAATGACAGTGAATCAATTTTTAATTTACATTATCCAAAGTGTTATTTTAAAATTTGATGGATGATTCGATGTTTAATGTCAACATTTTTTCGTTGATTTATTTATTTTATGGATCTTAAAAAAGAATAGCAATGTCGTCTAAAATACTAAAAACTACAGGAACTACAAAAATAAATGAAAAAAACGCAAGTACGATTTGCTCTCATTTTCACCAAAAGAAGGAAATACTTCTACTTCTTTCACTGTTCAATGTGGATGACAATCATTTTAATTTTAAAGATGAAACTCAATTTACACTTTTCAAACTGGATGATTCATCCAAAGTGAAACATGATAGTGTATCGTGTAAATTCGTCTTTACTTACTGATTTCACATTTTTCTCTTTTATTATTCAAAACTTGACCCGATAGGAAGGAAGTGTGCGTGTCAGCTCCGACGCGCGACTGCAGTTTACTCCTCTAGATAGATTACCTTGAAATTTGAGATGCATATAAAATGGAAGAGCGGGGGAGGGGGCTGAATAAAGACATTTCTTATATTGCTAAAAGGATTGCATACTTTTTAAATTTTAAGTTATGTGTTTATATAACTCCAATAATTTTTCAATTATTAAAGGTTATATTTTATCGAGCTCAAGGTCAATGTTGCTTTCCGAAGAAAACAACTGAAGAAAAAACAACTAACAATACCCTATATAGAGTATCAATCACATAGCAGACTAGACAGCTGTTTCGTTGGCCGCTACACCAACTCATCAGTAGCCAAATGAGAAACAAATCTTCATGTCGTCATAGTTTAATATCAGCTAACTGCTGATATACACCATATCTAGTCGTTCACATTGTTCTACCAAAAACTAAATCTTAATTAACTTCTTCTTTCAAAAATTGTATTAAGCGCAATCCTTGTTCTTTTTGGTGAAACAATTAAAAATTTCCTCAAATTTTTCATATTTTTTCTCTTTGAGATCAATTTGTTATTGAGTTATTCAATTTAAACTTCACTACAAAATCACCAAAATAACTTTGTTTTGCTTGTTCTTACTTGCGAAAAACTCAGTTCATGCAAAACAGCATGAAAAACACAATTTTGTACTGTTTTTAGCAGATTAATGCTTAAAATTTAAAATTAAACAGCTCGACGAATTTTCAACTAATTTCAATGAAATAAGCTTGTTGGATTTATAATCAACCAAGCTTTTATATTATTATCATTTATAATAGAGCGCACTTTAATACAAGCTACTCAAGGTTGATTTATAAGGTTGTCGCAAGGGAGAGAGCGAGTGCCCATAGTTGTCAAATCGAAGTTGACATCTCATAGAAAATCTGCAAGTGCTCTCTACTATCATCCGTTTTTCTTTCGTAGTCATTCGCAAAATTGGCTGGTTTTGACAATTATGGGTACTGAGAAGAGAGTGCAGAGATTAGCCCTGCGACAACCTTATAAATCAACCTTGAAGCTACTCATATGAGCAACGACTACAATGTGAATGCGCACATATTCAAACACACAAAATTTTTTCGTTGTGCTGTGCTAGCTGATCATAAAATGAGAAGAGTAGAGAGCAACATGGATACAAGATTTTAAAATACTAATAAAATATCAGTTTTGTGTACTTCTATTTTGTACACAGGGTTTTTATTTTTTGTTTTTGCTTGGCACTTTGAAAGTGTGCTTGGCAGTGGGAGAAAAAAGGTACCCATAATTTGTATACGCTACGAAATTTTCTATGAAAAGATAAATTTAATTCCAAAGGAAATATATACCGTGTGTAGTTGCTCGTATCAAATAATAGTTTAGCAACTCGTTACTTTTTGACATTGGCAAGGAAAAATAAATTCGTACGAGTTGAGTTGTCATCAAAAATATTTTAATCATCAGCGACATTCACAGCAAAAGATTCTAAAATAGAAGGAAAAAATTAGCACATATTTAGTGGAAAATAAAATTTAAAGCAAGATAAGAAAAATTATAATTGTTGTAAAGTTAAATATATTTGTGAAAGATAGCATGACTATTGCAATGAGATTTTGAAGAAAATTTATGAAGTGGGAAAAAACAGCAATCAAAAGCAAAAAAGTGATAAGGAAGCAGAGCAGCAGCAGCAAAAGCTGCGGTAGCAGCACCGTCGAGCGTTTATGTCAACGGGAAACGTCGCGGCAAAGACGGAGTTTATGGTGTAGAACGTGGAAGTTTAAGATTGGCGTAAAAATAATTCTTGCGACAGAGAATATAATACAAACAAAAACACAACAGCTGTATAAACACTGAACTTAAAAAAAAGGAACAAAAACTGCGATGTTTTGCAGCCAAGAATAACAAAAGAAAGGTTCGCGTGGAACTCACTATACTATAGCAGCAGACGGAATGCAAAAATATTGTGGAGCTCTAATAACAAGGTCGAGCTCCGAGAAACAAACGGAATGTAGAAATGTCAAGAGAATTGAAATTAATATTTGTAATTTTTAATTTTTCTCATTCAACACAAATAGCTCAGTTAAATTATTCGTTTGCATTTTGATTAAATTGCTAGATTTCATCGTCAGCCAGTTTTATATTTTTGTGCCCTGCTTAAATTTTTTGTTTTCTTGATAGCTTTGGTATCAATTAATTTATGCAAGCTTATAAATACTAAGATAGAAAAAAAAAAATAAATTAAATTAGCGAAAGGAGTTGAAAACACGTTCAAAGTGAAGGTCATCAGTTCAACAACAAAAATAAACGTTGTTAAACATTTAACATACTACAATAAAAGCAACAGTAATAACAAAACAACAACTGAAAATAAAAACAAACCGCGCAGCATGACCTCGTCAACCTTAAAGCGCTGCAAGCGTCTGCCGCTGCGTTTAACAACATTACCTGCCTTCAACACTTTGTCAGTCAGCTCAATGCAATGTTTTTTGACATCTATGTTGATAGCTCTGACACTATTTAGCGTGCTTGTGCTAAGCGATTCCATACCCACCCAGAATATGTCACACAAGGAGCGCCAGGAGCTACGGTGAGTTTCAATATTCTTTGGAATGTGAAAAATGTTTTAATGACCAAGACTTAAATATATTATAGCGAAGAGGCGCGCGATATGTTCTACCACGCCTACAACGCCTACATGGACAATGCTTATCCAGCTGATGAGCTGATGCCTTTGTCCTGCAAGGGACGCTACCGCGGCGTAACGCCTTCGCGTGGTGACATGGATGACGTCCTCGGAAAGTGAGTTAATTTATAAACAAATACTTAGCGGTTATCTGTAATTTTCAATTTTGTATGGAAAGTAGTAATGTTATACCAAACGGTAGCCGTAGAGGCTCGAGTGGAATAAACCGCATATTTATACTGCCACTAGATGCGTTATGACTTGTTTATGATTTTCAAGTTCAATCTCATATTTTTCTCACCTTGGACTAACATACTTTTTCATAACAATAGTGTTCAGCTACTAACTCACTACTTAACTTATTTAAGAAACAACCCAAAGATCATTGAAATATATAAACAATATGCAATAGGCTCAAAAGACCAAAAACAATGTGTGAAAAATTTACCCACTAAAGTATGGATTGGGTTCAGGGACAACACAAGACGTAACAAGCAAACATTCAAATATATAGATTTAACTACATAATAGTTTTAAATATACTTTTAAGTTGATCTTCCGACACGTTTATATCAAAAACGCTACAGATGTTAATAAAGGTACGCATACGTATTAAAGGAGCAGCTAACATAATTTATTCTATGTTTATATTTATGATGTATAATTGTTATCTTTTCTACTGTTTCTACGATTAGAGAAACAATTAAATTGAGAAAAGTGCTAGAGGTAGAATAAAACACCGGTTATGAGTTGGTTTAGTAGACAATGTCTGCAGGTTTCCTTCGCTCACTTAAAGAATGCATTTTTAATAGTTTCAAACGATACTCATAAGGAGGAAGGAGGTTTAAATTATCTGTTCCACTGGGGGGAAGAAAATTTTTTTTTTAATTCTTTCCATGCGATTATCATACACATTGTAACTTGGGGACTTTATGAAGTGAGGACGCACAATTGTATAATACAACGTTGTAGTTATAATTATGCTATTAAATTCTTTGGCTCAGCGTTTTTATAAATCAAAGCATTGAAGATGCTTTTTTGCAAATATAATTAATATGAATGTTAAATAATAACTAGGAATTCCTGTATAAATGCCTATGTCTTTGAAGGCATGTATACGGCTTAAAGAATTATCTTTTATTAAATAATCAAGAATTATATTATTGGTTTCTCGCAAGAAGGCCATAGCTTGATCTTTATCGTAATTAAGAAATATTACTTTAGGAATACCAAATTACGAAGTATTTCAGATCAGCATGGAGTAGATAAGCAGCTTCTTCCCCCACAAATCCCCAGGCCCAGATGACATCCTATCAATAATGTTATATTCAATATTTAAAAACTACTTTCGTAATGCTTTCGTAATGCAACGTAATTTTTATACCTAAAGTCGGAAGACGAGTTCATGAATCAACCCAGCGGAAAACTCCCTCAGGCCTCTAATAGTCAGACTGGATAATAGTCAGAATTGAGTTTCTAAACAAAATCATGCCTTCATTATTCAGTTCCGAATAATTCAGTTTCAAGGCTGAAATTAAAATATAATTCAGGCTTCCTCTTTACAGACCTGTATACTATTCTGAAATGAAACAAATAATCAGTCCTATTTTATTTTAGGCTAGATGTCCTATCTGAATTTGAAAGAAAAATTGATATTCGGGCCAGAAATCATAGATGAACATTTAATAAAGTATTGATTTCAGGTTAGAAGACGCGGACGCTTGTATAAAAAAAAAACAGGGCTGTTTTCAAGGAATGGTCAGGCCTTGGTCATGCTTGTCTAGCCTGAACTCTTGCCTGATCAGGCATGACATTTTCTGCTGAGCTAAAGACTCTGGAACGAGTTCTAGACATACAACATGCCTACCTCAAAAGTAGATCCACAGAGACCGCCCTACATGAAGTTATCACAACCATAAGAAAATCAATCATCTTTAAACAATACACTCGCGGCCTTTTTAGAACCATTCAGGATTCTTTGATCAATTTAGGTGTGAAAATACCTGTAAGAAACTGGATCTTCTCAATGCTCATTTGTAGAAACCAGACAAATTTGGGCTGCAGCCAACTCACAAGATTCGTTAATAGAGCACACCTCAGGAAGTGGTGCTATCTCCCCTGCTCTGGCTCATAGCCATGAACGAAGTGCTTAATATACTGAATTGTAACAGAGTCAAGGTGGTGGCATACGCAGATGATGTAGTTGTAATGGTATCCAGACTGTTTTCCGTCACTCTCTTCGAGATTTTGGAGGGAACTTTGGACAAGCTCGGCACCTGGGCTGCTAGGAGTGCCGAAGGAGTGAATCCTAGTAAGACGAAACTGATACTATTTACCACAAAAACCAAGGTGAAAGACTTTGTTCTGCCGAAACTAATCGACTAAACACTCCCACTACCCAGCAACGCCAAATATCTAAATATAATAGGATAAATAGGATAGGATAAAATAAATATAATAGGAATCATACTAGATTCTAAGCTCAACTGGAAAACCAACGTCGAATACATAGTTAGAAAGGGCTGCATAGCCTTATACTCCTGCAAGAAAACCTTGGGTAAAAAATGGGGTCTTCAACCAAAAATACTCATATGGTTATACACCGCAGTAGTGCGTTCTATCCTGACAACGGTTCACTAAATTGGTGGACGGCACTGAATAAGGCGTAAAACATATCAAAACTGGCCAGAATTCAGCGATCTGCGTGCATAGGTATTACGGGGAGCATCCGCTCTTGCCCTACCGTCGCACTTAACGCCCTAACACACCTACTTCCTATAGATCTCCATATTAAACTCATCGCAACAAACTGTTGGACACATCAACATTCTTAGTTCATTACCACAGGAACTGGTGGTCAAGAGTACGGACTATGATTTCCCTAAGCTTGATTTCACAAGGTCATTTACTATTAAATTCCCAACCAGGGTAGAATGGCGCAATGGGGGACCTGATTCAGTCTCCGATATATCAATCTACACTGATGGATCCAAAATGGACTGCAGAGTTAGACCCGGTATCTTCTCAGAGCAACTGAATGTGGCGGAAGCCTTCGTCTACCGGATTCAGCTAGCGTCTTACATGCTGAACTTTTAGCGAATAGAAAAGCTTGTCGAGCTATTTGTTGAGCCAACACAAACAACCTTAATGCAGCAATCTTGTCGGACAGCCAAGCCGCCATAAAAGCTTTAGCTGTAGCTAAAACCAGCTTCACACTGGTTAGGCAGTGCAAAGAGGAACAAGCCCGGCTTATTCACCAACTTGACATCACCATAAAATGGTTCTCGGTCATAGTAACATTTATGGTAATGAAAAGGCGGATGAACTCGCCACACTGGGTTCAAGGGTCAAGGAAAGACGTTGCCAGTGCGAAACCAGTCGCAGTTCCACTAAGCACAGTGAAGGGGATAATTTACTCTTATTAAGTTGCCATGGCTGGCAATAGATAGAGAGGACTACCAACTTGTACCACATCAAAACAAATGTGGCCAACCTACAACCTAGGCAGAACCCGAGATATGCTATCTAAATCAGGGATCGACATTGCTAGGATCACAGCTATCATTGGAGTGCAGGCTGAAAAATATTGGAATTCCCTTCATAGACCATTGTGGCAACTGCGACGACTCTAATGAAAAAAAAAACTAACACACTTATGCACTTGTCCTGCACTACCCAGTAAAAAAAAGCGATCATCCCGAGATGGCTTCTTGGCACATCCTTTAAGACTCGGCGATCATACCCCTTCACTTCCAAACATAATATATTTGTTTGTATGGAGCTGTTTCGTAAGGGGTATTAATCCCTTCGTCACATCTTCGAGCACGTAAGAAGTGATTAGTCAAGAAGGTACTCGAATACCTTCTTTTGGCAATGAGGGAAGGATACGGACGTCGATATGGATATAGATTTTTTTCCAATTTTGTTTTGTTTTTACTTTAGCATATTTCGCATTTTTTTTCCAATACAACGCTTTGCAGCTGTCGTGTTCATCTCCTAAGGTATTAATGCCTTTTTTCAATACTTGAGGCAATAAGAAAATATAGATCGCTTTAGAGAGGTGTTCGCCTACTTTCCGACTGGGTAACCAGATGATCTACATTGAGCGTGCTAGGTAAGCCATTTTTCGGTAATCTAGAAGATCTCTTAATTACATTTATTAACCGCACTGGATGGTTATGAGGCAAAACACATAACCTCTTGTTGCGCAACGTACTCAACATACAGGAACAAGAGTTTATGGTATCAAAACGGCTCATCAGAGCTAATTGGATACTACCCGTGGTAGTATCACCATTCAAACCAAACCAAACCCCAGGTCTTTTCATATCATTTGCATAAATAAGTAATTGAGCGTATTTAATGATGTAGTCACAAATCTTTGATTACAAGTGGAGCAAGCTGAAGTACCTTGAGAAACACCTGATTCAGCAATAAACTCGAAAGACATACGCCCCGGAATTGTGTTTAATAAGATCGCTCTCTCAAATACAATTTAACTCCGACTACAAAATATTCTGGAAATCTAATTTTCTGGAAATTTGGATCTGAAAATATTTTTTGTATACCTCATCACGGAGAATATTTTTTAACGCAGAAAAGTTAAAAAAGCCCGAACAAATGAATGCAACTGATGAAACTGTGTGATTGGAATACTCTAAAAAAATTGTTCTAATGATGACTTAGAAAAAAATGTTATTGCATGCAAACACATTTCAAGTTCTGGAACAAATTGTTCTACGAGGGGTGCCTTTTATATTTCGGGATTAGAGAACAAAAACAAATATTAATCATCGAAAATCACTTTATTTTTTTTCAAAATATTCTCCATTAAGATCTATACACTTTTGCATGCGTTTGAACCAATTGTCGAAGCACTTTTCCCACTCTGATTGAGGTATCTCCAAAACATGCATTCTGAATGCCGCAACCGCTTCTTCGGGCGTCGAAAATCGTTGTCCACGCAGTTTATTCTTCACGGTTGGGAATAAAAAGAAGTCATTCGGTGCCAAGTCAGGACTATACGGCGGATGACCCATCAAATCGATGTTTTAGGTGCTCAAAAATGCAGTTGTTTGAGCCGATGTGTAAGAGCTCGCATTGTCGTGGTGAAGAGTGATCCGTCTTCGGTGGTTGGTTTTCCTGATTTCTTGGAAGACAACTGGCAAACAAATGGTTGTGTACCACTCAGAGTTGACTGTTCTGCGTTGTTCTAGTGGTACGGTTGCGACATGTCCATATTTTCCGAAAAAACAGGCGACCATTTGCTTGGAAGTGCTTCGTGCGCGAACAACTTTTGTTGGATTTGGCTCATATTGAAACACCCATACAGTCGACTGCTGTTTACTTTCGGGCTCATACGCGTAAATCCACGATTTATCACCTGTCACGATGTCATAGACGTGTTTCGAAGCACCGCGATCGTATTTTTTGAGCATTTCCTTCGACCAATCGACACGAGCCTTTTTTTGAGCGATTGACAAATTGTGTGGGATCCAACGCGAACAAATTTTTTTGACAGTCAAATGTTTATGCAATATTGAATGTATGCTGGTCCCACTTATGCCTATACCTATACCTCAATCTCACGATAGGTAACATGACGATCTTGCAATATCAGTTCGCGCACAGCATCAATGGTTTTCGGAACAACAGCTGATTTCGGACGACCTTCACGAAATTCGTCTTGGAGTGAACTACGACCACGATTGAATTCACCATACCATCGATAAACACTGGTCCTTGATGGAGCTTCATCGCCAAAAATTGAATTAAGTTCATCCATGCACTGTTGCTGTGTTAATTCACGTCGAAAGTTGTAAAAAATAATCGCACGAAAATGTTCACGACTTAATTCCATTTTTAGACCGAGATGAATCTTTTAAGTTACTATAAACAACACAAATAGCGCTCGTATGTCAAAACGTTCTGAGTACGTATAAGCCAACAAATGTCAAACTTTGCGATAGAGCTTTCAGTTGACAGATTGCAACACCAGGGTTGCCAAATCCCTAAATATAAAAGGCACCATACGTATGCTTTATTCAAGTGAATTTATGCAAGTTTATGATCCGAGAACTGCAAGCGGTAGCATTTTTTTTGACTTAAATTCTACTCATAACAAAAGCAATGACTGGCATGTACGGACACCGCTTAAAATAGCAGGTGTAGTTAAAATAAATGCATTATTTTTGCATGAAATTAAAGGCTTTATTTAGCATAGATGATCCGATTTAGTTCAAATATGCGCCGATTTGTCCGATATCTTCTTGCCATTTTGAAGGATATTCATTATGCCTCTCTCATCAATACTTTCGTCAAAAAACTGGGACAACCGATTTCCCATCAAAATTATTCGCCATAGACAGGAACAGGTGATAAACACTTGCTTCGGACCAAGAAACTGCAACTAGTCGCTTTTTTACCATTCAGAGTATGCTCATAAAAAATAAATATAAGTAAACATTCAACCCGGCACACATACTAATCATATCCTATCCACTCTCAAAAGCATAAATACAAGAGAATCTAAATCGTCTAAATCATAAGCATTTTAATACTTCTGCTCAATTTGCTCAATGACTCTCTGATACTCATAAAGTACTTCGAAAATATCCGATTCGACACATTAAAAAGAAACTCGTAATTTTTCATCGCCCGCTTTCATTTGATGTAAAATTTGAATTGATCTATACGCACATAATGGCCGTCAGATGGGATGTGGGTGTCCTTAAAAAAAATGTTGATGGGCACAAAATAATGGCACCAGCTTATATATTTCACACCTCTACGAGTGTCTTTGTGCGAGATGTAAACTATTCTCGACAGTTTTTGTGTTTTTTGTACGGTGACCCAAAGAAGGGTGGCAGATATAAAGTATTTTCGACAGTTTTTGTGTTTTTTTTATGGTGACCCGAAAAATGGTAGCAGATAGGGGGTAGGTGTGTTCAGAAGAAATGTTGAGGGGCAAAAAATAATAGGACCAGCTAATATTTGAGCCCTTTAGGAGTCCATTTGCGAGAGATATAAACTATTTTCGACTGTTTTTGTATGGTGACCAAAACAAGGGTGACAGATATGGGCTAGGTTTGTTCAGAAAAAATGTTGAGGGGCAAACAATAATAGAACCAGCTCATATATTTGACGCCTTTAGGAGTCCATTTGCGAGAGATATATATATAAACTATATATATATAAACAGCTCCTTTGTTTGACCTCTCTAGGAGTCCATTTGCGAAAGATATAAACTATTTGCGATATTTTCCGTGTTTTTGTATAGTGACCCAAAGAAGGGTAGCTGATACGGGTTAGGTGTGTTCAGATGATATTTTGAGGGGCAAAAAATAATAGGACCAGCTCATATATTTCACCCCTCTAAGAGTCCATTTGCGAGAGATATAAACTATTTACAACAGTTTTTCTGTTTTTGTATTTTGACCCAAAGAAGGGTGGCAGATAGAAGGTAGGCGTGTTCAGAAGGAACGTTGAAGGACAAAAAATAATAGGATCAGCTCATAAATTTGAGTCCTCAACCTCTCGTTTGATACCAAATATGTGTATGTTTCCATGGAAAATAGTGATGTTATGGCGATAAAACGATATTTTCTATGATTTTGAAACCTTAAACCATCGATTGAGCATGTATAAATAATACGTTAACTTTAGATTTTTTTCCTCTATCGCATATCCCAAAATAGTTCAAATCTGCGACTGACACCTGGGGATCTTTCTTTGTAAGTGGAGTCAATGGAAGGAATCTGTATAATATAACAGAAAAGTTGCGTATTGTTCTTACTCAATATAACTTTTTAATACGTTTAGGATAATTCAAAGAGAATTTTTATTATTATTAAATTATGATAACTTTACGAAGCCAATCATCAGCTCACGTCTGGTCTAATCGTCTAATGTTAAAATGATTGCCTTTAATCTTAGTTAGAACACTCTTATTGATTTTTAATCCTCTTTGCCTGTAGCTTCTCCATGACGCTGGTGGATACGCTGGATACGCTTGTGTTGCTCGGAGATTTTGCAGAATTCGAAAGCGCTGTGCGGCTGGTGATACGCGATGTCAGTTTCGATAATGACATCATTGTGTCTGTTTTCGAAACTAATATACGCATGGTTGGCGGTTTACTCTCCGCTCATATATTAGCTGAGTACATACAGAAGAGTGCAGAAGTGATGCCTTGGTACAAGGGTGAACTGCTCGAGATGGCACGCGATCTGGGCTATCGTTTGCTGCCTGCCTTCAATACTTCCACTGGCATACCGCATGCGACGGTTAATTTACGCACTGGCATGAAGGATGAAAAGTTGAAAAAGTCGCGCGAAACATGCACCGCTTGTGCTGGAACAATTCTCTTGGAATTTGCTGCGTTATCACGTTTGACTGGTAGACAAATAACTGGCAAAATAACTAATTTGTTTGTACAATTAAAACACTCTTTATGTTCTAGGCGATCCCGTCTTTGAGGCTCGTGCTCATGCTGCCATGGATGCTCTGTGGAAAGCGCGTCATCGCGGCTCTGATCTAATGGGCACTGTACTAAATGTGCACTCTGGCGATTGGGTGCGTCGTGATTCTGGCGTTGGTGCCGGCATCGACTCCTATTACGAATATCTTTTCAAATCCTACGTGCTGCTGGGTGATGACAAGTATCTGGCGCGTTTTAATCGTCATTACAATGCGGTCATGAAATATGTCAGCGAAGGCCCAATGCTGCTGGATGTACTGATGCATCGTCCACATGCTAAATCACGCAACTTCATGGATTCACTGCTAGCTTTCTGGCCTGGCTTGCAAGTACTTTCCGGCGATCTAAAACCTGCTGTGCAAACGCATGAGATGCTCTACCAAGTAATGCAGATGCACACATTCATTCCCGAAGCATTTACCGTTGATTTTCAAATACACTGGGCTCAACATCACTTGCGCCCCGAATTTATTGAATCTACCTATTTTCTATTTCGTGCCACTGGTGATCATCACTATCTACAAGTTGGTAAAAAAGCTCTAAAAGCTTTGCAAAAATATGCTAAGGTTGCTTGCGGCTATGCTGCCGTTAATGATGTGCGCACTGGCAAGCATGAGGATCGTATGGACTCGTTTGTTTTGTCCGAAACTATCAAATATTTGTTTTTGCTTTTTGCCGAGCCACAGGATTTGGTCATAAATATAGATAAGTTTGTTTTCACCACAGAGGCACATCTGCTGCCACTCTCCATAGCACAGTTGGGCAATTCGACCTTTAGTGAGTATATAATTTAATAATATAACTTAGTGTCAAATATATTTTGCTCTATGAAAGAGCATAAAAGAATAAAAAATAAATAAGGCCCAAGACATCTGTAATAATCCTAATATATAAAAGGCAAGCACATTGCTCTGCACCCAATATTGCCCAAACTGTAATTATTTTTTGCGAACAGCCTGAAAATATGCACAGAAAATTAATTTCATACTAATCAGTGACATGCTTGCATTTTATGTATGTCCATATTTTCAGGCTGAACATTTTTCAGAACAGTATGTTCTAAAAGCTCTGTAATAATGGCAAAAAATAATTACCACCTGTCGTAGGACGGGCTTTTATACTAGTAAGCAATAAGCGTTTATGTCGATTTAAGACTTATATGAGTTGTTAAGGTAGCTGCGTTCTCTGAGAATAAATCTACATACACACATAAAATCTGGAGCTTTCAGCGTGATCCTAACCAACGTTATGGCATGAAAACCAAAAAAGCTTGCATATAACTCATATGGCGATTGCAAACTTTGAAGCAAGATTTCTCAAAACACAGAAATCAGACTTAAGCTGTTATTATTCATCGACACATAAATGTGGCTTTGTTTCATAATAAAATAGTATGATATTAAAACCTCACATTTCGTAGTCTATTCTTTTCATTATAGACTGTTTTACAAAAGCTTTAAACCCCAAGTTTTCGGTTTACATCTTGAAGCATTTCATCATATACTGGATTGCTTAAATATTGTGCCACTTACATAAAATTTTTGTTTGCTTTCAATTTATAGACTTTCGTCAAGGCGACGAGCACAATGTGTTGGATTTCATGCGTTCCTGTCCCAGCTCCAATAAGCTTTTTCCTGAAAAAGTACGCAAACCGTTGCGAGATTTCATCACCGGCTCATGTCCGCGCACTCCGATTGGCAAGCGGCTACGTGCCTTGGACTTTCAGGCGAGCAATGCAGATCATCTACGCGCTGTCTACGACATGGGCATCACAATGGTTTCATTAGGCGATGGCAAGGTGCGACTTTTTCATAGTTTTTATAATGTGAGTAGATCTTTGGTTTACGCTAAAGCCCCTCACTAACACATGAAATACTCTTTTTTTAAACTCGCTGCTCTCTCTCTCTCTCTCTCTCTATATATCTCTCTATATTTTGTTAGGCTAAAAGTCCTGAAGATGGTGAGATGGGTTTGATTTTTATGCAAGAGATGCTGGAGTTGACAAAAATGCAGACTATGAATCAGCTGGCACAGCTGCAGGTAAATTTATTGATTTTAATGTTAAATATTTCAAAACTCATTTCTTTTCAAAACGAACGAACCCTTCTATTCAACAGGCTGTCGCTTACACTGTTGACGATGATGATGATGACACCACATTAGTCTCCACCAATGCCAGTGATTGGGTGGCTCTAATGGCTGGACCCAGCCATTTTAGTCCCGAACTCACCGGTGAAGCTTTTGTCGAGGGTGAACTTGTACTCTCTGCACCATTTCGTAGTTGCCACGAATTGACCGCACCCGATAGTGTGCGCGGTAAAATTGTTATAGCTGAACGTGGTGATTGCACGTTTGTAAGCAAGGCGCGACGCGCCCAAAAAGCTGGCGCCTTGGCGCTCATCGTCTGTGATAATGTGCCCGGTTCATCGGGTGAAACTCAACCCATATTTGCCATGTCCGGCGATGGCAACAACGACGTTAGCATTCCAGTCGTCTTTATGTATAGTGAAGAGTATCGCAAATTGGCTACGTTGTTGGCACGCAAATCAATGTTGCGTGTACGTATCATGCAAATGCTTGAATTTAAACGATGGCAACTAGAAAATGATGCAAGAAAGCCCAACGAAACAACGACGTCTACAATAGACGCGAAAACTGTTACATCTGAAGCGACACCGTCGTCAGAGCAAACAACAACCGACAAAACGGAACTGTAGTTGTAGCCGCTGCTGTGAAAATTTAAGCGTTTGAGGGTTCGCGCTGCGTTTTTATTTAAAATTCTCAATGTTTTTGTTTGCATTTCTGTGTATACAAGTTATTTACTATATTACTTACCTTTCTAAAAGGAACCCTTAAAATCAACAACTTAGTGTAATTATATATAAATATAAATAGAGTAACAATAGCGAAACTTTAAATTATGTTTTTGTAAGAATGCATTATAGAACATATTTTGTTTAATCACACTATAAACTTAAATGAAAAAAAAAACTGAACGAAAAATTAAATTGTTTTATTTTAAGGAGTTTACTACTCTTGAATCTTTCTTTATACGAATATATATATATATAAATCTTATAAATAATGTGAAAAGAGTCAACGCTGTTATCATGCATTTAAATGATGTTACTTACCTCGTTGTTTGGTTTGATAAGACGATCCAAATAACTTTTCTTTAACAAAATCAAAAAGTATCTATCAACTATTAATTTGCCAAAGACTGGAATACGAAGACCTCCAGTAGCATTTTAAGAATGACAACGCACCGAGAAGCGCGAAAAAAAAGCTATTTTTCTGGATTTTTTAAAGGAAACCTGTAGCAGTAATCAAACCGATTGTTTTTATAAATGAAGATATTTCAAATTTTTTTTATTGAAAAATATCCAATATTCGCCGAGTAATCTAGTGGTTCGTGAAGTACCGCAAATAAAAGGCCCTCCGAGGTACGCACTCCTGCTTCATCTGTAATCATCAAAATAAAAAAAAAACCAAAAAAATTATTAAACTGGACAGTAAATCTAGTCTTTGTGATGAGCGATTTTGAAAATATCAATTTTTTACAAAATGGCGGACATTTTTTAAAAAAATACGACCTTATTTTGCCGATCGGTTCATTAGTTTTCGAGATATCTTGCGTACCGACTTCAAAAACATGATTTCGCCTTATTATACATTCCGAACGCCTTAACTAAATCGGTCATAACTCCGTTATTTTTTCGAATTTTTGCATGCTGCTTTCACCAGACAGTCCAAGAGGTTAAGCTTGAAGGAAAGCAAAAGCAAAAAACGAAAGATCATAAATTTCGAAATTTCTCGATGTGTTTTCCCCAGGGACCGAAAATAATTGTTATTCTATATTACACAGCAGAAAAAGTTGGGAAATTTTAGCTTTTATTTTTGAGGAATAAATTTTTAGGTTGACTAATAACAGTTATTTTCTGAAATTAATTTTTTTCAGTTTTTAGTGTCGAAAATCATGTAAAAGTTGAGATTTTGTTTTGGGATAAACTCACACGATATGGGGGGTGCATGCGCTGGCAGAATTGGAGGATCGCTGATTTAGAACTTGAAAAATTTTTTGACACTAGGGTGTACCCTGAAAGTGTTTTTGCTTACACCATTTTGCACAAGGCAGTATTAGACAGTCGCTGATATTGAATTTGATGTTAGAATTCCATAAATTTTATGTGACACTAGGGTGGACCCTGAAAATGTTTACTTGTTTTACTCATTTTGTACATGCGCTGGCAGAATTAGAGTCGCTGATTTTGAATTTGATGTTAAAATTTCAAAAACTTTTTGACACTAGGGTGGACCCCGAAAATGTTTTTTTTAAACATTTTGTACATGCGCTGGCAGAATTAGAGGGTCGCTGATTTATGCCTAAAATAAGAATTTTAAAAAATTTATGTGACACAAGGGTGGACCCTGAAAATATTTTGGCTTGCTACATTTTGCACATGGCAGAATTAGAGGGGTGTTGACTTAGAATCCGATGCTGGAATTTTAAAAATTTTATGTGACACTAGGGTGGACCCTGAAAATGTTTTTTGTTTTACACATTTTTAACATGCGGTGGCGGAATTAGGGAGTAGCTTATTTCGAATTTGGTGGTAGAATTCCATAAATTTTATGTAACACTAGGTTGGACCCTGAAAATGATTTTTTGTTTTTCTCATTTTGTACATGCGCTGGCAGAATTAGAGAGTTGCTGATTTTGAATTTGATGTTAACATTTCAAAAACTTTTTGATGCTAGGTGGACCTCGAAAATGTTTTGTTTTTTATACATTTTGTTCATGCGCTGTCAGAACTAGAGGTTCGCTGATTTGGAACCCGATGTTAGAATTTTATATATTGCACGTGACACTAGGATGGACCTGGAAATGTGTTTTTGTCTTACATCAAATTTAACAACAAATTCAAAACCACCGACTTTCTAATTCTGCCATGTACAAAATGTGTAAGACAAAAAAATATTTTCAGGGTCCACCCAGTGTCCCAAAAAATTTATTAAATACTAACATCAAATCCGAAATCAGCGACTGTCTAATACTGCCATGTGCAAAATGCAGCAAGCTAAAACATTTTCAGGGTACACCCTAGTGTAAAAAAAATGTTCAAATTCTAAATCAGCGAACTTCTAATTCTGCCAGCGCATGTATCCCAAAACAAAATGTCAAATTTTTTAGAATAATAACCAAAAAAATTAATATCAGACAATAACTTTAAAATTTATTCTTCAAAAATAAAAGTTATGCGACAACCAAGAAAAATACCAAATTTCTTAAAAATAACAGTTGTTTATAACTAAAATGCATTTTAACCGATTTTAATCATTACTTTTAAACAATTCCAAAAAAGTTGAATAACAGTTATCCCTGGTTTTCCCCCTTAATGCTCTATTGTGTACAGTTCAAAAGTGAAGCCATTGATGTTTTTTTCTAAGTATTGAACTATTTTGGACTTTTTTGGACTATTTTGGAGCATATCTCGCTTCCTTAAAGAGTTATTTCCATGTCGGATTTTTGGTGTTGAGCCCGGAAAATCCTTTTTTTTTGCCCCATCTGAGTTGGTATTTATGTGTTATTTGGACTATTTCGGATTTTTTGGTGTTGAGTCTGGAAAAACCTTTTTTTTTGCCCTATATAGCTTTAGGAGATATAGCGATTTTAAGTTTTTTTCCATATACTTGGACTAGTTCTCACTTTTTTATGCTAAGCTCGGAAAACTCTTATTTTTGCCCTATTTCGGTTCGTTTAGAAGTTAAAACGATGTGAAATTTTTTTCCATATATTTGGGCTTTTTCGCATTTTTTGGTGCTGCATCCGTAAAATCTTATTATTGCTGCCCTATCTCGGTTTGTTTAGGAGTTAAAGCGATATTGAATTTTTTCCATATATATGGACTTTTCGCATTTTTTAGTGCTGAACCCTGAAAAACCGTATTTGTGCCCTATATTGTTATGTTTCGAAGTCATAGCGATTTAAGGTTTTTTTCGCATTTTTTGGTGCTGAGCCCGGAAAAACCGTATTATTCGCCGTATTATTGAGATTTAAAATTTTTCTCCATTTTCAAAATTTTTCCAACCCGTTAAAACCGTATTTTCGCCCTAATCGCTTCGTTTAGGAGTTGTAGCGATTTGAAGTTTTTTCGATGCTTTTGGCGCTGAGCCCGGAAAAAATTTTCCCCATCTCATTTAGGAGCTATAGCGATTTTAAGTTTTTCTCCCTACATATGGACTATGTAGTTTTTTGGTGATTTATTTTTGCCCTATCCCGCTTCGTCTAGGTGTTATAGCGTTTTTAATTTATTTGCGTTTTATTTGGACTATTTCGCATTTTTTGGTACTGACCCTGGAAAAATCTTATTTTTGCCCTATCTCGTAACGCTTAGTAGTTACAGCGATTATAAGTTTTTTCTATGTATTTGAAATATGTAAATATTTTACGTTTTTTGGTGCTGTACCCGCAAAAACCTTACCTTTGCCCTGCCTCGCTACGTTTAGGAGTTATAGCGATTTTAACTTTTTCCATATATTTGGACTATTTCGTGTTTAGGACTTTAAACTTCGCGTTTTTTGGTGCTGAGCTCGCAAAAACCTTATTTTTGCCCTATCTTGCTTCGTTTAAGAATTATAACGATTTTCTATGTTTTTCTTCCTAGATTCTGCAACGGAGACGTAGTGGCAACCAGCGTAGAAACAAGGTCAACAAAACTGATCCTCTGTTCCGCGTATATTCCCTATGAAGATTCGCAGCCATCAGTGCAAACAGACCGCGAGTTGGCAGAACACGCTTACACAAGCAGGGCATTCCTGGTTATCGGTTGTGATGCAAACACCCACCAACCGCAAGGTGGCAGTAAAGATATAAACAAAAGGGGTGAGTCTATTTTCAGAACAAGTAGTTCAGAACAGGTTATAGTCAATAACTGGAAGCCGACCACTTTTGGATTCTCTTTACCATTAAAAACTAAGTGGGAAAGGTGTTTGGTCTGGATAAGCAAAAATATTGAAGACCTAGACATAGAATACTTCCCAAACGATGCAACCATTAACAATGCAGTAGAGTTTATAACGGTAAAAATGAACCAGGCTTTCAAGAAGTTTCGAAGTCGCAAACCCACAAATGAGAATTCGTGGATCAGCGACCTCAAAAAGAGGCGATCAGAGGTTAGAAAACACTTAACCAAAAGGCCATTTCAAGCCAATTAGAGGAATACTGGACAATCTACAGATCCATGTTGAATGCTTACACTAGGGAAGCAAGAATAGCTTGGACAAAATTTTGCGAGTCCATTGAGGATACCAGTGAAGCCGCCGGACTTCAAAAGACGCTATCTAAAGACTCATCGGTGCTGGGATACCTTAAGAGGTCCTACGGATACTGGAAGAATCCAGCCTCATATTCCAGGTTGTAAAGAACCGGATCAAAACGGAGCTAACAGCAAGTTGGAAATGACAATACCAGAACCCTTACAAGAACTCCTCAACATTATTACAAGGTAATAATAAGATAATAATCAACTGTAGAATGGTCGATTGGGTCTTTCAAGTTCTACAGAGTCGGATGGAATACTACCGGCTATGATGCAACATGCTCTTTCCAGCATCATGCACTGGCTTAAAGCAATCTTCAACGGTTGCCTCAAGACAGGATAAGTTCCAAAAGTTTGGAGAGAAATGCGAGTTGTTTTCATTTCAATACACTTAGTACCAAGGGATTACAGGCCTATTAGTCTCTCATCGTTCTTGATGAAATCGCTAGATCTGAAACAATAGATCTTCTCATAAGAGAATCTTTGAACGAAAATTATCTCTGTAGTGTGCAACACGCCTACTTAAAGAGTAAATCGGTGCAAACGGCACTGCATGAGGTGGTTTCAGTCATAGAAAGAACCTTTCACCACTTAGAAAATAGCTTAGCAACGTTTTTAGATATCGAAGGCGCATTTAACAATGTAGACAAACGATTTAACAGTAAAATAACTCAGTAGATTTATAAAATGCATAATAGCAGACATATAAGCTCACAAATGGGAATGATCGTGGTGAGGAAAGAGGTCACAAGGGCCACACCACAAGGAGGAGTCATATCCACCCCCTTATCTGACTGAATGTGGTTGACAAAATTCTCAGTACACTCAAAACTGGAGGAACAAAAATGGTAGCCTATGCCGATGACGTTGCCATCTTAATATGCGGAAAAATATCTGCAAACATTTACCAAACTAATGTCTGGGCATTGAATGAGCTATCGCAGTGGCCAGAATCGAGTGGACTTGGTATTAGCCCAATAAACAAATTCACAAGATGAAGAAAAATGGAAAGTTTCACATTACCAAAACTCAACGAAAACTCACGGAAGCTCGGAAAAAAGCACAGTGTATTCTATACCCATGTCACTGGATGTATACAGCGATCGTGAGACCCATTCTCACCTACGGCTCTCTCGTTTGATGGACGATAGCACACACAAAGAGCTACCTTAGCTCCCTAATAGGAGTCCAAATGCTAGCGTGTAGAAGAGTAACAGGAGCCATGAGATCTACGCCACAGACGGGTCTGGAAATGAAGCTAAATCTTCTCCACATAGAACAGTTTCTTAAGTGTTTGGCGACCAAGAGCGCGATTCGCCTCAACGAATTACAAGCCTCTAAGAACAACACATTCGGACCTGCATCTATTCTAAATCTCTTTGGAACTGAGAAATCAAAAACAGCAACCGACTATAATATATCATACCCAGGGTGAGATTCGGTACAGAATACACCACATCCATCCCCAACAAAGGGAAGAAACGGATGTAGAGTCCTGCGGTAATTTCCAATTATATACTGATGGTCCCAATATCGAAAACGGAACTGGATCGGGTGTATATTGTGAAACGCTGCAAATCAAAGAGTGTTACGAACTCCCTGATTACTCTAGCATTTTTCAGGCAGATATATATGCTATTGAAAAAGCTGTACAGGACATTCATAGTAAAAATCTTACCCCCACAAAGGTAGCAATTTTTGTGTATAGCCAAAAATGGGTTCCCGGACATAACAATATCGAAGAGAACGACGCAGCAGATGAACTGGCGAGGTGTGGAGTAACCGCAAGTACAAACATAGCTGATATAGATGTGCACGTTCAAATAGGCGTCGTCAAAAGGAGTATATACCTTAAAGCCAGAGATATTGCTTACACAAACTGGGCTTCCAGAGGTGACTGCAACATACCTCTGCAATGAGAAGAGAACTCAATTCAAATTCTTGTTGGACTCCAAATGGGTCATTGCCCCATTGGGGTAATGGCCAATAGAATGGGCATAACAGCGCCAGACTTCTGTCGGAGCTAAAATATCCGGAAGAAACAGAAACAATAACTCACCTTCTATACATAATCTTCAGAATTGTTTTATATATAATCGCTTATATATATACTCCGATATATGGGGAACAGATTTTTCAAAGACTTGAAGAAGTTAATGAACACACTACGGCGTGACATCTGGAGGTTCATAAAAATCACGGGATGGTTTGAGGAAGAAATTGAAATAATGATTATCATTGTACCACAAACAATAAAAAGGAATTCGCAATGGACTTATAGGTCTCCACGGAAGCGACGGTAACGGTGCACGACCCTACTTACCTAACCTAACCTAACCTAACCTAACCTAACGTAGCCTATAGCGATTTGTAGTTTTTTCCATTTAATTGGACTTTTTCGAATTTTTTGATTTAGAACCCGGAAAAAATGTTATTTTTGGCCTATTCTTCGTTCAGTTGTTATGGAATTTTGGCAGTGATTTTCCATATATATGGACTATTTTAAGATTTTTCCAAGTATTCGGACTATTTGGACCGATTTTTTTCCGGTTTCCTGCGCGAAAAAAAATTAAATTTAAAATTTTTAATAACTGTCAAGAAGAACATTGAATAATCTTAAAAACAAATGGTACTTGCCATCTTTTCCATCTTTTTGGATAATAGCAGTAAAGCTTCATAAATTCGTTTCTTAAATTTCTGAAATTTTTTCATTTCTTTAGGGCTTGGTACAAAAAAAGTAGGTAGCGGGGGACTGCCGACCGAAGTGAGAACTTAAAGCTATAAAATAACATAGCTGTTATATATTTAATTTTTTGCAGATTATTAAGAGATTTTACGTTTTATGAGAGGTAGGCGCGGTTTTCATCCGATTCTTCCAAATTTCATAGTCAGGGCTTATATTGAAGATCAAAGCTCATGCGGACAATTTCAATGCATTTAATTAATTTTTGTGGATTTTTAAGAGATTTTATGGTTAAAAAAGTCCCCTTGTATGAGAGGTAGGTGTGGTGTTCATCCGATTTGGCTCATTCTCGAATTTGATCTCCATTTTTTATAAAAAGAAGCTTATATTTGGAATTTCATCGCGATAAATTTAAAATTACGGCTGTAATCGTGATCACAGACGGACAAACGAACACACAACGGACGGACAAATCGACTCAGGTGTCGATGCTGATCAAAAATCTGCCACGCCTCCTTATTGGCGTTACAAACGGAATACTTACTTACTTACTTAGGTTGCCGTAACAACCCGTGTCAGGGTTTCGGTTGACCTCATCAGCTCTCGCCAGACGCCTCTGCTTTGCGCGCGCCTTCTCCAATCGGATACACCAAGTGCGGTTAGAGCTTTCTCAGCCTGGCCCATCCATCGGTGGCGAGGTCTCCCTCGTCGTCGTTGATCAGCGACCCTTGCATTGAGCACCTTTTTCGCTGGAGCTTCGACGTCCATACGATGGACAAGACCCAGCCAGCGTAGTCGCTGCACAGTTATACGCCGAACTACGTCAATGTCTTCGTAAAGCTCATACAGCTCGTGGTTCATTCGGATGCGATAGTCATCGCCGACTCGAACAGGACCGAAGATTTTGCGAAGAACTTTTCTCTCGAACACCCCCAGAGCGGCTGCGTCAGTTTGCGAAACTACCCATGCCTCAGCGCCATAAAGCAGCACAGGTAGAACGAGCGTCTTCTAGAGTGTTAGTTTTGTCGATCGAGAGAGGGCTCTGGTTGCTTAAATTTAGTTGCTTACTAAGCCCGTAGTAGCATCTATTAGCCATTATTGTTCTTCGCTTTATCTCCAGGCTGATTTCGTTGTTGGTATTAATGGCTGTGCCAAGGTATACGAACTCCTTGACTACTTCAAAGATACAAACGGAATGACAAAGTTTATATACCCCTTAGCATTACCACGTCATAAGCAATGCTGTAAAATGCAACAGAAATGAATAGCTAGCTAAAAGCGTGATGATATCGCTAACAGCGTGATGATATCGTGAATCTATAGTTTTTCTCTCTACCAAAAAGTGCTCAACGCGCCTATAGAAGTTTTCACTTTAAATAAACAAATAATGATGTATTTTCATTCAGATCAATAGCAGAAAAAAATTCAGAATCTGCTATTGTTTTCGCTGTCCGCTTCACGTGAAATGACCGATATGGGAAGGTTATGCTTTGCATATTTTTAATTAAAGTTTTTATTTAAAAGTTTTATTTATACATACTCGCCTTAAACGTATATGAAACGTTGTAGTTTCTAAACAAAGTTTTTACTGACTTATTCAAAATAAAACAAACCAATTTAAATTTTTTCAAAATAATTTTTTATTCAGTTTTTTGTTCGTTAGTTTTCATAAATTTATTTCAATTTTATGTGAGTGTGTACGTGTGTGTTAATGTGGCTGTGTTTGCTTGCTTGTTTTTAATTTTTTAATATTAATTAATATTACTTATTTATTTAAATTAATTAATTATCGTCAATGTGACGAAATATTTTGTCTGTCACTAACGCAGTTCGAAGACAGACCTTTTTATTTCAGTGTATTTTTTTTTTTGCTTTAACAATATAATAATAATAATTAGAATTAATCTGTTTTTACATGCAATTTGTTTTGTCTTTTATTCATTTGCTAAATTATCTAGATTAAATTTAAAATTTTTTAATAATGCTAATAATATTTATTTAAATTTGTTTTATTTTTTGTTGGAAAATTTGTGGGCTTTGCTTTTTTTTTGAGTGTATATATATATATTTCTATATATATATATATAATGTGTGTGTATGTGTGTGTGTGTGTGGGGCATGTCTTGGTTTTTTTATAATAATAATTAACGATTGGTTTTTAATGGCTTAAAAATTAATTCATTCCTTAATTTTATTTAATGCATTTAAAATAATAACAATTTTTTAAATTTTTCTACAGGGCTTCATTTTTTTTGGTTCAGCAGTGTGTATTCTTTTTTCATGTAATATCATGAAAAAAAACCGATTTTTTTCTGTGTTTTTTTCATATAATTGCTATTTTGCTTTTAATTCTTTATTTCACTATTTTATTGTTTTTCTATTTTATAGACTAATTCTTAGATTTTTGTTCATTTTTCTTATTGTACAATTTGTATTGGTTGAGTGTATTAATTATATAATAGTTAACTAACTAATATCTACAGGTGTGTGTGCTTGTATTTTTTTTTCATGTGAGTGTGTGTGTTGCTAATTTTAATTAATTTAATCCTCTTACAACATCAAAAGTTCTCAATTCTCATTATAAAAAAAGATCGATGTTGTTTTTGTTCTATAACCAATCTGTCTATGTGTGTTTGTGTGTACGTGTGTGTGTGTATATATTTGATTTTTTAGTATTAGTGCGCGTTTTATTTAAATTCGTATTTAGTTGCATTTTTATTTTTTATAAAGGTTTCTTTAGTTAAAATTTGTTCTTTAATATTTTACATAAATTTTTTTAAAGTGTAAAATTAGAAAATGTAAAAAAATACAAAAGATTGTTTTGTTGTGACGCATTATAGACCAACGATAGGGTGATGAGGGTGCGAGAGTTAGAGAAAGTGAGCGTGAGGAAGATATTGATATAGAGTATATTATTAGAACGGGACGTAAGATTGTTCTTGTGTGGAAAATAAGCAAAAATATATCTCCGTTTATAATATTTAACCTTATTTTAAATTTTAAAATATATATTAATTGTATAGTTAAATTTGTCTTGGGCATAGTTTATAAAATTAATATATATTGGAGGGATTTTTTCGAGTGTAAAGTATTTAAAGTTGTCTTTGTTATAAGATCAAGCGACTGACTGGCAAGTGTGACGACATAGAGAGCATGGTTGGTATGTTTAAAATAAATAAAAAGTTTTAAATCAGTTTCGAAAAATAAAGACTTGTTTACCCATGTTCGTCAAAGCTTTATGAATAAAAGTTCTTGAAAAGTGCTTGAGAGCAAAGAGCTTTTAAAATAAATAAGAGATTCTTCTCTTAAATGATTTTAAATCTGAGCTTTATTATATCAAAATTTGATTGGCAAATGAGTTTTTCTTTTTATCGAATGGTAAATAAAAAGATTTTGTTTTCTCAGAAAGTAGGAAACGTTTTAAAAATGGCAACTTCTATTTGATAAAGCTGAGAGAAGATCGTTACAAAGGAAAAGCTTAGTAGAGTTCATTGCTTGGGATACAAATAGTTCCATAAGCTTTGCAGAAAGTTTCGAACATCTCTTCAGTTAACTCAAGAATCATAGAAGAAAGTTTACGCAATCTGCTACCGTTATTTCACGCACTCTCTCTCATTTCACTGATTGCAGTTGCGCAGTGCTTCTGCCCATAAAAAATGGTTGTAATTGTGAGATCGCTCAGGGAAATTGAAAATAAATAAGCTGAAGAGTGAAATGAAAGGAGAAGTGCGCTGTTAAAAAATTGTGTTAAGTCAAGAATTATTGCTAATTCTAATACCTGATTTACACTGATCAAGACTTGACGTCAATTCTTTGCTATTCCCTTTTAAATTTACCCTCTTTCATTTACCCACGTCTCTTATTCACATATCCTCTCATTTACCTCCACTTGATCGTTAATTCTGGACAAATATAAGCCGAGACTAAGTGAAATATTGATCAAGAATTGACGATCAAGTTTTACATTTTTGGATGAGAACCAAAGACATTAACGTGAGAATGGGTAAGCTTAAAATGGAATAGGAAAGAATTGATGTCATCTCTGCATCAGTCTAAATCAGTGATCCGCACAGCGTATGGCCGTGGGCATTTGAGCTTTTGTGCTTAAAAGCTTTCTTTATTGATATTAACTCACGGACGAGCACTGAACTACTTCAGAATCTATTGAAATTTCATGCAGAATGGAACTGCGGCACATGCATGCTTGTTAGATTGTTGTTGTTGCTGCGCATACGCAACTTAAGCTTGTTATTTCTATGCAATATGTCTCTTCTTGAATGGAAGTTGCAATTCTTTTTTTCAGAAAATATTTTTTCTGAACCGCAATGTATGGTGTGCCAACGGACTGTTTCTGCTCGTAAAAAATATAATATTGAACGGCATTATAACGCTTGTCATAGCTTAATATACAAACATTTGAGTGAAACTGAGTTAAGAGAATTAGCGATTCGCTTAAAAAAAGCGTTTATTGAAAAAATAGCAAACTGGCTACTGAGCAAACGCACAGTTATCTAAAGTTCTAAATTGTTTTGGCGAAAAAGGGCAAAAGCAGTTTGTTGAAATTTTTGAAACGATCCCCTTGTCACCCTCAACAATAGCATGACGCACAAACTTAATAAGTAAATATTTATATTCACAACTTAAATCAAAAGTATCTGAATGCATATTTTATTCTATATGTTCAGATGAGAGCACAGACATCAGTGATGTATGCCAGCTAATTGTAGTATTTTTTTTAGTGCAAAGCTTTCAATGAGCTTTTATACATAAACAAAGTATGCTTGTATAGAGTTTGGTGACCACTAAAAAAAAGGGTAGGAGAGGAACTTTTATTCCACAAAAAAAAAAATTAATAAATATTTAAATATATATATTATATAAATACACAGTGTGATGAAGTCGACAAAAAAAAAGCACATTGAAATTTTATAGAAGTTCTTATAGAGCAAGGGTGCCCATTTGGCCGCACATGGGCGGAAAGCTTTCACACGCATTTGTTGACACAAAACTGAAAAAGCTTTCAGTAGCTATACAGAGTTCAAGAAAAGTAGTTGCTCGCTGCGAAATATGTTCCAGTTTTTACGTAATTTATGCACAAAAAAGTGATACAAATTCAAACAAAAAGTTGTTTTTAATTCATTTGTTACTGCTAAGCAAAAAATAATAAAACAGTTTTCTGACTTTTCTTTTTTCAAGCATATATTAATCAAACTGACATAAAGTTATTGCCACAAATGTAATTAAGTAACTTTATTAACTTTAATTGTTAACTTAAAAAAAAAAAAATCTAAATATTTCTGTTTACTTAAACAAAAAAAGTAAATGGGAAAAAAGTAGAAACAAGTCTAGTTTAATGAATCCGCTAAATTTCAAAAAGTTGCTTAGTACAAAGCATGGCAGAATTATAATTGTTTCATGCGTAGAAGGTTGCATTTTTATACCCCAACGCGTACTGCGTAAGAGGTATATTAACTTTGTCATTCCGTTTGTAACGCCAAGAAGGAGGCGTGGCAGGTATAGAAAAATATATATATTTTTGATCAGCATCATATCCTGAGTCGATTTCCGTGTGTCCGTCTGTCTGTCCCTCTGTCCGTCTGTCGACACGATTACAGCCGCAATTTTAAAGCTATCGCGATGAAATTCAAAATATAAATCGGATGAAAACCACGCCTACCTGCCACACAAAGTGACTTTATATTAACCGTAAAATGTCTTTAAAATCCACAAAAATGAAAGAAATGCCTTGAAATTTGGCTCTTTTGCTCTTCAGTCTTAATCCTGGCTATGATATTTGGCTAAATCGCATACAAATTGGCTTTATTTTAAACGTTAAATCGTTTAAACGTTAAACGTTAATATATAAAACTGAATGTCATTGTGTATGTCGTGGCTAAAGACTTCGAATATACTTCAATATGGCCGAAGCTCCACCCTTACTAGTTTTCATAGACTATAATGGTGTTGAAATTCAAACCCATTAAACCTTGAAATTCAGCAGGTTCATTAAAGTAGCCTTAAGCCAAAAAGTAAATTAATTTATAAAAAAAAATTCAGCTCGAAATATTTTTATACACAATAAAAGTGTAAAATTTTCATACAATTTTTTAACTAAGGTCAATTCAAAATATAACGAAACACTTTATTTTTGTCACAATAATAAGAGATAAAAAAAATGATTTCTTCCCGCCTACTTGTTCGCAGTCTCAACAAAGAATAAATTAAAGATCACGCATAAAAGCGACCACAAACTATTGGCACAAATTCTGAACAGCTACTGAAAGCTTCTTGATTTCGTTTTGTTAATGAACTCGTATTTTTCGTCAAGTGCAAGCTTTAACAGCAAAAGCTTTACCACACAAACATAAAAATGTGTATGTATAATTTTGAACCGCCTTCCCTGTAGGAAAATCAACTAATTTAAAAGTAGTTGAAAAAGTCGTTTTTTGTCAACCACAATAGTTGAAATTCTGACTTTTTTCCATAGAACGAACTAACATATTTTGTATGGTGATGTCCGCTAAATATGTCAATTGACTTTCGTCTGTATATATTTTCAACTAAATTAGTTAAATTAGTTAAATTTGAGTTATTTCTTAACTACTTTAAAATAAATCAAATGAAAACTAGTTAATATTTCACTTACTGAAGATGAATATAAAAGCACAAAAGTTTTAAATTTCTATACATCAAAGAGATCATTTATTTGGCTGTGTATATATTAAAAATATATAAATAAATTCATTACGTGAATGAAGTTTACGGAAGCAGTTTCCAAAAACGGGCACGCCACCGCCTGGGTACATGAGCGAAGGTGCCGATCCAATTAATCGGAATTGTGTGGGTACTGCGCCTGTGATTTAACACAAGCCAGCTTTTTGATGCTTCATTTCAAAATACGAGGTAAACAAGCGTGTCGGCGGGATTTTCCACGCTTTGCAACCATCAATCATGGTCGATGGACACACCGATATTTTGCTTAGTGCTTATTTTAAGTGTCAATCGCAATGAAGTGAAGGAGCACACTCGACGCTACGTAGGGAAAGGCGTGCGTCTTTACTACTGAAGTGATGAGGTGTTTGCTGAATGGTTAAGCAATGCATCAATTTCCGCACAAAGTCCAAATTGTCCAATGTTTGCTAAACACTACCAGTTTGTAATTTGAATATCTAAAATAATAAAGAATTTTTAATCGTTTCACAGGGTTTTGAGGCAGTTTATCAGTTTTAAAGTGTGTTTACCACGTCTGTCTTGCAGCTCAATGTCGTAAATAAAAAATATGTCTTTTTGAAACAAAATGTTAGTGAAGCCTAAAGTTAAATACAAAAAAACTTGTAATCTAATAAAAAATTGCAATTAAAACATGCCAAAATCAGAGTAGTTGCCGCCTTAATATAATTCAAAGTAGTTTATCAACCAGTTGTTTTTAAGTAGTATTTTAATTACTTCATAAATAATGCAATAAAAACTTTTTAGAATTGAAGTGGATGCCGCCTTAATATAATTCAAATTAGTTCATATACTAGTTTATTTTAAATTAGTTTTTAGTTAGTTGTTTTTAAAAACAAGTTAGTTTGTTCCTTTAGGGTTGTTATAGAGCAGTGGTGAACATTCTACAACATAGACATTTTTGCGTCTGTGTTAGGGAGCTTTAAGCTTCTTTACTAGTTTTTGCTAGTGAAGTGTAGCAAAGTAAACATTGCGCTTCATTAAAAGTATTCATTATAAATAAAAATTTTATCTGATCACTACCAGAAATCATTTTGAACAATATTAAATACACGAAAAAAATATATATTATTTTTGCGTGCATTAATAAAACTAAGCAAGGCAGTCTTCTCAGCTTAAAGTGCCAAAACGAACTGAGGTGATTTTTTATATACGTGAGCTTTATATACGTGTGAAAGCACAAAAGCTTTTGTGCACATTTGTGCGGCTTTGAGCAACAATGTTATAAGGGCATATATTGCGAGTCCATCGCACCTGGTCTGACCTCTTAATGTCGTCACAATTTTTTTAACTTATTTTTAAAGTTGAAGTGTTCGAATTTTGTTGTGCCGACATTCATTGAACTTTTACAGCAATATGCCTTGTTGGAAATGAAAAATAATAATAACTATATCAATCGATCGTCAAATCTGGTTTATTAGAATTGTTCACAAAATTTCTTTTCAGTGCATTCATAGTACAGCTTAGAGTGGACCTGATTGCTTGAAGTCGAATCATCGACTCATAGCTTTTGTTGGGTTCGTGTGTTTATATGCGTGCGAAAGCATAAAAAGAACTATGCCCGCTTGCAAGGGAGCTGCTCAACTCTGCCCGACTTGATGGCGGATGACGAGCCTCTCTCGACGAAAACCATTTTCTCGGTTCTACCATTTCATATTTTTCTTAGCAAAAATATGGCATCACTTACGCCACTCAGAGAGAGGCCCACCAGTCGTCAGAGAAAAAATAAAATCGATTCTATTCTGGCGTTTTTCCGTCGCGGATTTCTATGGCGATTTCATTTTTGGCGGCTGCATACATTTTCATGTATTTTGTTGCACGGCGAATCCGACTACCGCCACCCGCTTTGGTTCTGATTGGGCTCTAGGAAGAAACTCTTGTTAAAGTTGCAAAAAAATGTTTAATGAGCAGAGGTTTTATTAAGTTTTGTTAAAATAGTTAACAATTGAGCTAAAAAAGCTTGTAAAATTTTAATAAAACATTTTTTTGTAAAATTGCAATACAAGATGCACCTTAATTGAGAAAAATGTAAAGGGCTGTGACTATGTTTTTATCAGAGCGCTCTTAACTCAAAAGTTTAAATTTAAGCTTTAATACGTTTACACTGTTAATAATTGTGTTCTTCTAAAATAAAGAAATTAAGCAGAGAGCATAAATTATATAGAGATTGCATCAACTCTGACATGTGTTAACAGAGTTTTTTTTTACTTCGCATTTTTAGGCAAAAACAACTCTGTTAATACAGGCCAGAGATTAGCAGAGTTGATGCAATTAGAGATTCTGCAATTAAATTCTAATAATAGATTTTATACCCACAGAATTAAGTTAAATTCTTCTAATACTAAAATTATCCAAAAGATTTTACCTACAACAACCTTGGGAAGAAATCAGTTTGTAGCACAATGGCTGTTATGTAATAATATTTATTCTTTTTTTTTGTTTTGTTTTTAGTTTAGTATTTCTGCTTTGTTTTTTGTTTTTTGTTTTTAAAAATATTGGTATGCTGTGAAAATGAAAACTTTATCGAAAATATTTGACAGTTTGAACTATTTATTTTAATATATATATATATATTATGTATAAATATATATTTATGTATAAATCCATCTACATAAACGCGTAGATGGGACGACGTCATGTAAACAGTATTGATTTAGCAAAGCTTTATTAAAATCAATGCAATCTTTAAGCTACAAAAAAACTTTGTAGAGTGGGCTGCATTGCTTTGAATAAAGCTTTATTTTTTTTTTTAACTGTAATTGCTTTAAAATGCATATTTTAACGGTACTGTTTTATTTGCAAGTCTGTTTTTGTGTAATTGTAAGTGTTTGTGTTTCATTAAGCTTCTTTCTAATTTGTTTTAAATAATGTAGTTAGAGCTTTTATTGCTTGCAACGAAACTTTTATTTCTGTTTCTGAATTTCTTTTTTATTTTACAAATAATTTAGACTGCAGAGCTTTTTTAAAGTTGCAAAAATTTTTTTCTAATTTCAACAAAAAGAATAGTGAATATTTCATTTTTTTTAAAATTTTATTTCATAAAGCTCTAAATATACAAATGCTGAAAGCTTTGAGAAAAATAATTTTTAAGAAAAAATTTAAAACGATTTTTTCTTGGCAGTGTTAAAATTTATTGAGCGCTTTTTTCATATGCTTTTGTTATTATCATTGAAAAATTTTAAAGTATGGTTTTAAAGAGCAAGAGGTAGGATTTTTTTTTGTGTACAAAAAAGTGTGTTTTTAAAAATATAAATAGCTGTTTAAAGGTGGGATATATTAGGCAAGATTATTGACAAGATAAATTCTGATATAAGAAAAAGCTTTCTTTGTACGCATATTTTTTTGCAGCTCAATGTTAAAAATTAAAAATCTCATCACTCAATAGAGGGCAGTAGAGAGAGAGAGAGAGAGAGAGAGAGAGAGAGAGAGAGAGAGAGAGAGAGAGAGAGAGAGAGAGAGAGAGAGAGAGAGAGAGAGAGAGAGAGAGTGAGAGTTTTAAACGGATCTTTGTGAGAAAGCGTTTTAAAAAAAACCCATTTAAGAGTTTCTTAGGATATGCAAAGTAAACATCATACAACTTAAAAATTATGAGAGCTCACTTGATTAAGCTGATAAGCGATAAGCTTTAGTGCTTTTGTTTACAGTGCCTGAGTGTACAGTAGGCGCAAATAGTTCTTATCACATTCATTCTTTTTTTTGGGGTTGAACTTTTGCTTGAAAAAATAGCAATTTTAGGCAGGGACGATCTATGTTATATGAAATGAAAATTCTTATACAAGAAGCTAAAATGATTTTGATAAAATTATTAAACTTTTTTCAACATTTGTACATTTAAGCCTGAAATTTTTTTTTGAAGTGTGTTTTTTTTTTGAAAATTTTTTTTTTTTGCTATCGCTCATTACGAAAAATTCACTTAACTTAAGCGTTCGTTTCTTTTTTTATAGGATTAAGGTACTTATATCAAATAATGTACTCTTACTTAACTATCATTAGAATTTTTGAGTTTTGTATCTTTGTTTTAATATTTATTGAGAATTGTATCGCTACAGGTGTATATAAATAAATCTTTTATTTTAGTATAACATTCAAATTTTTGCTTTTCTTTTTTCGTTTTAAATTCTGTCTTAGTCGGTTTCTACTATATTATGCCATGACTGAAGTTTTTCTCAACGAAACATGAATTATTTTTGCTTAAATTTTTGCGTCTCTCGCCATTTCTTTTTTTGCCTTATTTTGGTCCTTTATTCTTTGTCGTTCTGCTAAACTTGGTTTTTGCTTTCTCTTGACCTCCATTCTGGCTTATTCACCACTTACTGTTAATTCTCATCTAGTTTTCTTTAATTTTCTTTGTTTTTCTCTGTCAAAATTACTGTTTTATTTTCAAAATAATAGTTTATATTTTCAGGATTTATAATTCTTGATTTTAATTTTTTTAAGTTCCGTTAGAATTCTTGCTATTCCTTTGAGTTTCCCTGTTCTTTTGCATTCGCCATATAGTTCATAGTTATTTTTTCATGAATCTCTCTTATTCTGTTTTTTCTATTTTTTATATTTTAACTATTGGAATTTCTATGTGTTCTTTTTAATAATTATTCTACTTGTGTGGCTTAAATATTTTTTATTTTTCTCATGTATGTCATGGGTGTTTCTTAATGTGAATTTTTGTTTGTTGTCATGATTAAAGATGTTTTCTTGTTTTCAATAAAAATAAATTGATTACGAATGAGCTCTGCTCTTTCGTTTTCAATCCTCTTTTATACCTTAGTTTTATTCAAATTCTCATCCCTCTTTTGTTTTCTTATTCTTCTCCACACTCACTGTTTTTGCCACTTAATTTTATAATATACTCTCCTTCTTTATGCCTATTGTAACTTTATTTTAAAAAATAGTTTTATATCTTCTTTCAACTTAGCTATACACTCCCGACTCTATCTAGCTTATATTTTAAAGTAATCGCAAGTTTCTTATTAATTTTTTTTTATCAAATTACGTTGCTTATAATTTTTCTGTGTAATTTTTGTTTTCTTTTCTGTATGTGTTCTGTGTATGTGAGTGTGTGTGTGTGTGAGTGAGTGAGGAGTGTGTTTCATAGGAACAATCTCTGTATCTTTTTTATTTTAAATAAAAAAATAAATAACAATTTTGTGTTTTCTTTTTAAGTTTACTTAAACTGTAGAAAAATTTGCTGCTCTTAATATTAAGTTTATTTTATCTATATTAATTTTGCAGTGTAGTACTTTTTTTCTTCAAATACGGCAGTTTTTTGCTTTTTGCATAAAATATTTATTTATTATTTTATTTTAATTATTTCTTTAAGTAAACCTCTGTTGTTTTTTTTTTGTTTTTTTTTCATATTCTATGCTTAAATAATTAATTAACAATATTTTTTGCCTAATTAAACAATAACTTTTGTTGATTCAACCATTATATTTTTTTTTTTGCTATGCACAATTCTTTTGCTTCGTTTTTTTAAAGTATTTTTTTTTTAATAAGTTTTGCTATAAATTTAAAAATGAAATTTTTTATTAACAAATTAGTTTTTATACTTAGAGGAAGAAATACTTATTTTAATTATAATTAGTTTAATTAGCCTAAATCTGGTTTATTGCACGATTATGTGAGGAGCCGAGAGCAACACGGTCACCGTTGCAATAATTGTAAAGAGCGTAAAAACAATTAAACAAAATCTGAAAAGAGAGAATAAAAAGATTAAAAAATTTTAGATATAAATTAAGGTCTTTTCACAGATTCTTAAAACATATAAACAATGATTTTGAGTGTTATTTAACATTATTTAATGTGCAGTGTACTTTAACACAATTTTGTCCAGGCACTATAGGCAGGTCCGTAGCCCGGGTTTTTCCTTAGGTGTGTCTTGAGGCGCAGTGAAATAACTCCCAAATGAAATAAGTCCCAATGAAATAAGTCCCAATGAAATAAATCCCAAAAAAAATGAAATAACTCCTAAATCACAAAATGAAATAAGTCCCAAAATTAATGAAATAACTCCCAACCGGAAAATGAAATAAGTCCCAATTATTAAATAAAATAACACCTAAATGAAATAACCCAAAATGAAATAAGACCCAAATGAAATAAGCCCAACGAAAATGGAATAAGCCCCAAACCACTGGGCATGAAATTATGCCCAAATTCAATGAAAAATGGAAAAAATAAGACCTAAAATTTGATATTTATTTCATTATGATATAACACCCAACGAAAAAATTGCATTAGCCACAATATTCCCCAAAACAATTATATAAGCCAAAAAAAAAAAAAACTTAAAATTAAATTATCCCCAAAATAAATGAAATAAAATTATGAATAGTCACTTCTGTAATTCAGTTGTACAATTGATAATTTTCTGAAAGATAAACATTTTGTAAATTTTGTCATTATTTTTTCCATGCAGTTGCGCCTTTGACAAACTTCATTCTGTAGAAGGCGCATATAAAACAATCGCACCTCTTCAATAGCCAAAATTGAAGAAAATGATATAACCCCTTCCCATCCCATTATCGTTGGGAGTTATTTCATTTCCGAATTTTGGGAACTATTTCATAATGAAATAACTCCCAAAACAAAAAAAGAAACAATTCCCAAAATAAATGAAATAAATTCCAAAAATTGGGAGTTATTTCATAATGAAATAACTCCCAAAAATGTATGGAAATTTTTTGGGAGTTATTTCATTTTTTTTTTGGGACTTATTTCATTTGGGAGTTATTTCACTGCGCCGTGTCTTGATCATAAAAAATATGAAGGTATTGATATAAAATGTGAAACTATACGTGACATTTTTAATGCCAAATTAGGTACTTTGAAAATCGTTTTCAATGCGACATTTCTTAAACACAATAAAAAGTTCATTAAAAAAAAAAAATTGCCTAGTGGGCATTGTGAGGAAAAAAGTGTGAGAATGCGGTGTACTTTTATAAATTTTGTGTATTGCAAAATATAAAATTAATTTTGAAAAATCCTTAGGCGCGTGCATAGAGGTTCGCGTCAGCAATGCTAACACCAACAATGTTAACGTCAGCAATGTTATATCGCCACCATTGCTAATGCCATCACTGTTAACGTTAGCACTGTTAATGATTGTACTTCTGATTCGTCTACTAAAAAAAAAAACGAAATGGCAATTTCAGCCCTTGAAAGACTTTGACCGAGCTTCTTATGATCAATTGTGTTGTGCGTGTTGTGAAATTTTTGAACACAAATATTCGAGAACTTGACCTACAAAGCTTTATGTCGACTCCGAACGGCTTATGCTCTCAAGAAGCTTTTAATGGCAGTTTTTACTCTCTAAGGCTTACCATTGTCAGCAGGGATGTGATGGCCGAACAGAAAAACTGATTCGATTGAAAAACTTTCTGTGTCAGATGGGATTCGAACCTGGGTTCTATCGCATACAAGCAACGCACCTTAACCATTATGCCACGGCCGCCCCTGATTCGGCTACTAGACAGAAGGGTGCAGATAGGGGTTAGATTTTTTCAGAAAGAATGGTGAAGGGCAAAAAATAATATGGCCAGCTCATATATTTGACCCCTATCACTTCGGGAGAGATATGAATTGTATTCGAAAATTCTTGTGTGTTTTGTATTGGGACTCCCAGAAGGGTAGCAGGTAGGGGTAGGTGTGTTGAGAGGAAATGTTAAAGGGTAAAAAATTATAGGATCAGCTTATTATTTGACCCCTATAGAGATCGATTCGGAAGTGGAACTTAAATTCACGTAAAGTTTTCTGACTTATTTTAATTAAAGTTTAAGTTTTTACTTTAACTTTTTAGTTTTTAAAGTTTGGTATTGTGTCTTTCGTCTTGTCTCAACAACAAAATAATAATGCAACTGCATGAACTAGGTTCGGCTACAGCAACTGTCTCTTATGAGACACACTTAGGTCAGTAAGGTTCGTTATAATACCAGGGGTTAATGTTTTCCATCTCTATTTGAACAAGTTTGAGCTATTAATGAAGTAGAGGATTCGGTAGCACAGCGGAGGTGTGCTATTTATTCTTCCTCCTCTTCGTCTCTGCAACTTCTACAGAAATCGTTGTGAACGATGTTTAATCTCTGCATGAACTAAATTTGTTTAAATGTAATCTTCAGATCATTTCAGCTTTTCATTTGCCAATTAATGTGAAAGCTTCTATGAGTTGATTAGATAATCTGATATCAAAGGTTACCTAAATTAAGTCACGAAGTCTAAATTCGGTGGAAATCTGCCTAATATGCTGATTATTAATAGCCAATTAGTAATATTTTGCATACTAATTGATTAATTATTGTGGCATACGAACAATAAACGCCAAATTTTATAATCAATTTAATCTAAATATCTGAATGTAGTATGCTTAAGATACACACTTTAATATATGTACAGAAAGTAATTTGAAATTTATTGCTCCAAACCTATTTATACATGTATACAAATTTACACGTATACAAAAACAAATACACACACACACACACATAAATGGCTACTCTTATAACTTAATAATCATGCAAGCACTTTAATTGCTTGGAGCTTTTTGTTTGCCTCTGATGGTCCGTGCAAAAGCTTGTTTTAACTGGGTACATCTGCGAAAGTATAACCTATGCATGAATAATATTAAATTTAATGTCATCCTACTCACACACACACAGACACACCCACGCACACAGATTCACACTTTGTCATGTTGTCATGTGGTGTCCATTAACAACGGTGTGTTGGTGTTTTATTCATGTGTCTGTCCACTATCCATCCATCTTTGTACGTACTTAAAGTTTATTATTAACGAGATAATTTCTAAATTAATGTATTAAACAACTCGTTGGCCACACTCTGATGTCACTTAGCTGAGATCTAGGTAGTAGTTACGAGTAGGTTTCTTTGCTTCATGCATTATAGACAGATGTCGAGATTTCCTGCACAAAATTGCGATGAGGCAGTGCAGCAGGAAAGACGCACTCTTGCTTTGCATGGTGCATTGTATGGTTAAGCTTTTGGCTAGCTTCGATGTTGAGATACAAATCTTGAGGCAATCATGCTATGGAATTATTAACCAATTCATATGAGTGCATATTAATTGCCTTATGTAAATGAAGTTAAGCCTAATTGAAGCTATATACTCTTGCAAACATAAGATAGGCAGCTAACATTCTTACCGGTACCAGTTTTGTACAAAAAAAATTTAAGTAAAAAATATTGCACTTAAATATTAACAAAGAAGTATTAAACAGAGATTAATTGATGAAACTGATGAAAGCTTTTTATAAATTTAAATAACAAAAGCTTTTTGGTATTTTACTAATTTAAGCTTTTTAAAAGTGTTTGCTAAAAAGTCTTGCAAAAGTTTAATAGAAAGCAAATTTTATGTTAAGAGTAAAGCTAATCAAAGCCTTTTAAATCTCTGCTTATAAAAGTTTTTAAAAGCTTTACTAATAAATATTTTTTTAAAGTTTTCAAAAGTTTTACAAATAAATAATTTTGAAAAGCTTTTAAAAAGGTTTCTAAAGCTTCTTACACATAAATACTTTTAAAAAGATTTAAATATAAAGCTTTCTTAAGGCTTTACTCATAAAATGTTTAAAAGATTTATTTATAAAAGTGTGTTGAAAGTTGTACTTATAAAAGATTTTTAAAAGATTAACTTATAAAAGCTTTTTAAAAGCTTCACTTAAAGTAGCTTTTAAAAGTTTTTTATATCAGAGGCTTTTTGAATGGTTTTCCTATAAAATATTCTTAAGCGTTTTATAAAAGCTTTACTTATTAAAGCGTTTAAAAGGCTTGGCTTAAAGATCTTTAAAAAGGTTTTAACGACTTTAATAATGAACTATTTTTAAGTGTTGCTTAACAAAAGTTTTGGAAAAGCTTTAAAAAATAAAATTTTTAAAAGTGTATCGAATTGACACTTTTAAAAGCTTTGCTAACTGTTTTTACAAGCTTGACTAATAACTGTTTTTTCAAGTTTTCATGGGCTAAAAATTAAAATATTTTCAATAGCTTTTTAAAACTTTAAATATGAAACAAAAGAACAGTGTTGCTTAACAAACGTTTTGGAAAAGCTGTACAAAAATAAAATTTTAAAAGTACATGCATCAAATCCACGCATTTAAAAGCTTTGCTTACAGCTGTTTTTACAAGCCTTACTAACAAAAAAAATTTGTTCTTATGGGCTAAAAATTAAAATATCTTGAAAAGCTTTATAAAACTTTTTTAAACTTTACATAAGAAAGCTTTTGAAAAGATTTATATAAAGAAGCTTTCTAAAAGCTTCTCTCATAAAATGTTTACAAGACTAACATTTATGAGCTTGATAAAATCTTAACTTACAACAGCTTGTTAAAAGCATACTTATCATAGATTTTAAAAGTTTTATTTGCAAACATTTTTTAAAAGATTATCTTTTGAAGATTTTAAAAGCTTTTAAAGACTTTACTTATAAAAGCGTTTTTTATTACTTATGGTGCTTTCAAAAAGATTTTAACAACTTTAATCCTAAAAGTATTTGTAAGAGCATTACTCAAACAAGAGGCTTAAAAGTATTTTTTAATAAAAGGTTTTGAAAAGCTGTACCTAAACAAGCTTCTTGAAAGCTTTACTTACAAAAGTTTTTGAAAGCTTTGCTGATAAACTATTTGTTAAAGCTTTACTTAAGCTGAACTTACAAAAGCTATTTAAAAGCTCTTTTATAAAGACTTCATGGGGAAACTGTATTTGAAAAGCTTTTGTTTAATGGATACCTCTTTGATATTTTAAATAGTTATTTAAATTTATAAGTTGTTCATTATAACAAGTACTTACAACAAAAGTTTTGAAAGAGCTTTAATGCCGTTTAATATGAATGGGAGATTTGATTTTAATGGAGATTTTATATATTGAAGGAGCTCAAAGTTGACATTATATTAAAAAACTTAAAGCTTAAAAACGTACTTGGAAATGATTTATATTGGTTTTATCTACTTAAAGCATTACTAAAAAAAAAATTAGAATTAATTCACAAATAACATGTAGGACTTATCCAGCCATAATATTTGACAAAGCTTTGATAGGTTTCCGCTTTATAAGCTTTGATTATTAGCTGAATGATGTGAATTAAAAGAAAAAACTCTAACAAGATCGATAATTTCAACAATTGGGCTTATAGAATCCGCTTTACAGCCTGTGATTTATGTTTTAGCTCACTCATCAAGCTACTCTTGCCAACGTGTAAAAGTTATTACTTTGCAGCAACAATCATCGTGGGTAGCTGGAGCTTTCATAAATTGAAGTTACTCAAATTTTAAGTTTGACTTAAAAGCTTTCAGCTTTTTGAAACTTTTCAGCTTTTCTGACAGTATAAAAATTGCATAACCAAGAGCTTATGTAACAGGACTACACAAGTTTTTTGAAAATGCTTTCTATAGGTACTTATTTTATAAGGTACCTTGATGGATAAACGAGTATATTATTTAACTTGATTTTACAACAATAAAATAATAAAAATATCTTAACTTCGCGCTTATACAACATGGACATGTAGGGCTTATTCAGGCATAGTTACTCAAAAGCTTCTGTAATGTATGCGCTTGAAAAGCTTTGCTGATCTTTTGAAAGTTTTAATAACATTGTTTTATTAAAAAAAAAAGTATTGAAATAACATTACAAAGATCAATACTTATACAGACAAACTTTTTAAAAAGCTTTTGGTATGTTTTCACGTTTTATGCTTTGATTGATAATAGTTGCATTTCCGTGGTCGTTGATCTAGATCTTGGCTCTTTTTATTCACAATGCAAAAACAAAAATTGGAACCAGATCTTTTCCTGGCTCTGTTTATGATCTGAAAAAGCTGCCAAGTCTTAAGCAATTTTTTCGAAACGAACAGCTAATGCAGGGAATGCAGCCAATGAAGTTTTAAGGCATTGAAATTAAAGAAAACTTTTTTAAATGCTGCCCTAAGAACACATGGTGGCAAAGAAAGCTCTTTGCCTACGGACGGCTGAATGACCATCAATGTTTTAAAGGTCACCTTATCTAGCTCTTAGAAACTATTCAAATTAGCTTTAATTCAGTCAAAATAATTATGAGTGTCAAACCCTTTGAAATATTTTTAAAAAAAACTTTTGCTATGTTTTCATCATATAAGCTTTGGTTGGTATTGAAATTTTAAGGGTCAACGATTGAGTCTTGGAAGCTCTTAAAAGCAAGTATTTTGCAGTAAAAACTATTATGGACATTCAAAGCTTTTGACAGTTTGGAGTTTCTGAAAAAGCTTTATGCTCAAAACGTATTCGCTTATTATATTTTGCAGTTAAAACTATTATTGTCATTCAAAGCTTTTGACAGTTTGGAGTTTCTGAAAAAGATTTATGCTCAAAACGTATTGCTTATTATTTGCATAGAATTTTAGTGCATTCTATAAAAATTCGTCTAAGCTTAGTTTAAAAAGATAAAAAAGCTTTATTTGGAGTGAATATAAAAAAAAAGATTTGGTGTTACACTGCATAAATTTTTTAAAAAAATTTTTCAAGCCATCTGCCTTATAAGCTTAGATAGGTTTTTAAAAAGCTATCTGATTATATACTATGATTTGTATACTTTTAAATATGTATCAAAGTTATGATCTATTTCTTTGATGGGTACAAAATATATTGATAAATGGCTGGAGCTACAAGAATATGGCATCTATTCAGACGAAGCTCATGAGCTTTTGAGAATCATATTTTTGGGTCTTTAAAAATCAGATGGCTACAAAACACTTTATCTTAAATTATGCTTTAAGTTAATATTTTAAGTTAATATTTTCGTAACACTTTTTTTTACTTACCTATCCACAACCATTGCAGCGAATTTCCAATCGCTTATTAATTCAGCTTCGTCGTCTGCTTTTCGCATTCGCGCCGTTATAAATTGCAATTCTTTGAGAATTAAATGCAAATCTTTGTGATTGCAGCCGATTGTATTGTGATGCTCTTCAACCGTCGTCGGTCGGCCAAAGCTTCTGCAAAAGTTTAAAATAAATATTTAAATTTTTTATTTAATTTTTGTGCTCTAATTATTTTTATATAATAGATAGAATAATTGAAGTTTTTATAATTTGAGTGTATATATTTAAAGCTTTTAAGCTCTTACGCTGACGATCCGATGGCCGTTTGTGAGCCCGATATTGTATGCCGAAAATCATCATCAATATCGAGCACATTGGCTAGCAGCGATTTTGAGGAGCGTTCCTTTAGTTCTAGTTCTTTCATTCTATTGCTGAGCAATATTGTTTTTCTTGTAATTTTTCTGCCGGGTCGGCCCATGCGTAGGATCCATGGCAGCCATTGCAGAAAAACGGATTTTATCTACAATAAAAGAAACAAATTGAACAGAATCAAAACAGCAAAAAAAAGCTCTTGAATTTTATTTTAAATATGATATTACAAATATTTTTCATTTTAACAAAGAGTTTTCAGGTTAAAAAACAAATACTTTTTATAATTTTGTTCGAAAATCGATTGTGAAATGTTTTTTTAATTACTTATACATAGTATGTTATAATTAAAGTATAATAAAAGCTCATTTAGATACAAAAGCTTATTGTTGTTTCTTATGAAATTGAAAAATTAACACTCCATAAGCATTTTTCGGCTCGGCTCAGCAACAAACGTTGACTATGTTCGCAACCTTACTTTGGACAGTTAAAAAGCTTTGCGAAATTTTTTGATATCATTATTAAAGCTTGAAGTTTAATTAATAATAAATCTAAATAGGGCTCTTCTTTCAAGTCAGAATTTATATAATAAAGCTTTAATTTTGCTACACATAGAGCTGATACATAGAGATTTGAAAGCTTTTTTCAGCTTCACTTACCCATGGTGGCATTTCGTGTATATCCGCTGTACGATGATGATAGTTTAGCACCACAACGGTCAGCACCACTGACGAAGCAACCATAAACATAATGCAATTAAAGTAAGTTCCTGGATAGTCATAGTTATTGTTGTCGTTGTTGGTCGAATTTAAACAAAAGCACGTGAAAAGAAAAAAAGCTTTATTAGTTACATTCATTCATGTGTCTAAAATATGTGTTGTTTTTTTAACTTCATTTAATTAAATTTAATTTAATAAAATTAATAATAAATATTTAAATAAATATGTTTTTTTTTAATTAAATACTGTTTTTTTTTATTTTATTAAAACAAATAAATTATTTAAAATATTAATTACAATTTAATTTAAGAGATTTTTTATGTTATATATAACGTGGAATATATGTGTGTTATTATGTGAGGTAAATATATATATATATATAGTTAAAATGCGTGAGTTGTATACAAATATTTTATCAACAGCTTGAAAATTTATTTTTATTTGTAGGTTTAAAAATATTCATTAACATGCTGCATGCAAGAAACTTTTCATTTATGACATGCAAGTTCTGAAACATGCATATTTGTGCAGTGCTATGTAAATGACATTGAGCGTGTGTGTGTGTGTTGGCTCATGTTTGCATGTGTGTGCGTGTGTGTGTGTGTGAGTGTGTTTCTAATTGCTTAAGTAGTTTTTGATGCATTGCAGAAAGTTTGCTTGCTGTTATTCTAATTAGTGAGAAATAGCTCTAGAAAAGCTTAAAGCTTTTTACTTATAATGCGTGCTATGAAAAAATTTTGTTATTTCTATTATCGTGCTTTTTAAGATAATTAATAAAAGTTCAATCTTTAGTAAACAATAATAGAAGTTGAGAAAAAAAAATTTAAAAAGCTTTTTCTTAGCTTTTCCGTTTGCGCTGATTTCTCGGTGTTTATTTGAGTCTTTTATTTAATTCAAATAAAAAGCGTGGTAGTTAATTTTTCTTAGATATTTAGAAGTTTTCTAAAAGTAACACTTTTACATAAAAAAATATGCCCATATTATTTATAATTAAATAAAAATTTTTTGTTAAATTTTTTTAAAATGCATGTAAAATTTCAGTTTATTGCAATAATTTTGTAAGAGGTCCGTCATAGGTAAAAGTTTAAATTTGATAAATTTAACAGTTATTTGGATATTTATTTAATTTTAGGTATATTTTTCAGTTTTTATAGCTATACAAATTTTACTGTTTATTAGAGAATTGATTTCAATCAATTTTTTTAATTATCTTCTTAATTTTTTAAACAGCAATATTTTAAGCTGCAATCAATCAAAAAGTATGTCTTGTGCTTATAATTAATTTTAATTTAGATTTTCTTTAAAAATTAGAATTAAAAAAATTTTCATAGGGTAAAATGTGGTTAAATCTCGATCTATAAGGTGAACGCTTTTTATAGAAATCGACGGCATTGCTAGCTTTAAATTTAATTTTGAATAAATATTCAATTCCCAGGTTTTTACGATTGTTCATATTGACGACTTCTCGTATAAAGCTGAGAGAGGAAAAAAAAAAACAAATCATTTCTTTGGATATTAAAGTTGAATTATTTTAAATTTAACTTCAACAATTTATCAGATTCTTTAAATATATTAAAAAATGTCGTTCCTGACACTTATACAACTAAAGACAAAACAAGAATCCAATCAAAAGAATACCATTCAAAAATATGGTATACTTAAAATTACAAAGTTTTTCTACTCTTGTCTTCAGTTACAAGAGGGAAAAGACTTATGTAAAAAATCAACGCATAGAATATATTGAAGCACATAAAATAAATGCTTAACTGCTTTAGAGCAAGTTATATAATTGGCGTAAGAAAATTTAATAGTTCTTTAGTTTGATGAAAGCTTTTTTCAGAACTAGTACACAAGAATCCGATTAAAAACTAAAGGTAAAACTGAATGGTAAGTTCGAAAGAGAAAAAAGGTTTTCAGCTCAAAAATTAACAGCAGAAAGTGTTACAACTCTTAAAGAAATAAGAACCACACAAAAGTTTCTTATACCCTGAATACTTATGTTAGATGAGAGAGAGAGAGAGAGAAAAAAAAACATGATTGATGGCCATGATAATGTTTGAAGAAAGTTTTCCAAATAGGAATTTAAGAAGCTGGGGCTTATATCAAAAAAATATAAAAAAAAATGGGTGGAACATAGCTGTTTATATTATGCTGAAAAAAGAAATGCACTTTCCCAATCATACATTTGGCTACATGTACAAAATAAGATTCTACAAAATGCATAAAAATGAGAAGTTAAAAACGTGGGCTGCTACATAAATTTGGGAATTTGGCAATGCTAATGTCATTCCAGTAAAACTGACGTTTCCATTACAGCATGTCTACACAGAGAGTTAAGTTTAAGATACAAAGTTGAGTTTTGTCGTTGAACTCAAAATATACTCTTGAGTTCCCAGTACAATTTCGCTGAATGAAATTCAACTGAACTCAGCTTGCTTTCTGAATTTATCAAAACTCAATTTAAGAAATGCCTAAAAGTATGCTAATGTTCTGAAAAAAGCTACGTTCAGATGAACATTTTTAGACAACAATGTACGTTCAGAGTATTGTACGATTGTGTTCTGCGAAATATCAAACTCAATTAAACTGAATTCTACTGACACATCTCTGCGTGAACAGCTTCAATTAAACTCAAACTAAACTCTCTGTGTAGACATAGCATTAGAAAGTTTAACATTTCTTAGTTTATACGTATTTACAACGTTTTAATATACTTATTGGGTCTCATGCATAAAAGTGAGAAAATGCTTTTTACACGATTTTTTGAGCAATTATTCGTTGTCATAAGCATAAAAAATCATTTACTCTCTAGTAAGATCTCGTTCATCGAGATAAATCTCAAGGCCTGAGAAAATTCTTGGAATGAAAGCTCTTAGTGAGTGAATTCTCAAAACGGTATGCTTAATCCTGAGATGCAACTCGCTTCTCTGAGAATTTTCTCTTTAAATATTGAGTCACCTTCTAAATGAACTCACAATTTTTTAATATTAATTAATTAATATCGTTTCTTATTAAAAGCTTCTGTAGCGATTCTATTTTTTGACTATAATAACAGTTTTGAAATTAATAATATCATCCTTATTAATCTTGGAGAAGTTTTTGTTATATTTACATGAAAAAATATTAAAATAAAATTAATTTTGAGTACCATGCCAAAAACTACATCACCGATTATATTCATACTTCTCATGGTAATTTCTCATAGCATTAGCTGGTAGGTTAACAAAGAGTGAAAATAAAAGTTTATTTAAAGCAGTGATAACCACACGCACACATTTGAAACTCCTCGCATGTATGTGTAACGTTTAAAGCTTCTCACTGAAAGAAATTGAACATTAAAGCACTTTGAAAGCTTTCTGAAAGCCTTATGTACAAAAATAATAACAAAAAGTCGCGAATAGAATAATGATGAAATCACGTTAGAAAAGACTACTTTTTTTATTTATTTATTTATTTATTTATCTATTTATTTAAGTTTTTGAGCCTCTATTGAGATAAATTACAATGATAAAGTTGTAAACGGCCTCATCCTGCCAAAATTTCAGAGCCCTTGCACATTTTCAGCAAAACATTTTTTTAAAAAACTTTGAAATAAAAATTTATGTAATAAACATAAATATTTTTACAAATTTAACTTAATTTCTTTCGTTATATCTTTAATAAGATGAAAACATCTGAACTTTTTTGCCAAATCTTTACAAAAAAACAAAAAAAAAAACAAAACTGAATTGGTTAAATGCATTTTTTATAATAATTTCCACTCCTTGAGGGCTTCCTTCAACTTTTCAATAAATACACAATATAAATACGTGTTGTAACTGAAGCTTCAGCTCTTACAAATTGCCTTTGTGCCGCAGTTATGCTAGGTAAACATGTATGGTGAGCTTTTTTATTGTTAGTGTTTTACGCATAAAATGAGAAATAAGCTTTTCTCTCGTATGCGTAAAACAACGAAACAACAAGTAACAAAAAAAAAGCTCACCAAACATGTTTGCCTAGCACAGCGTTCTTTCTTGGAACTTATGCCATCATAGGTATATCCACTGATAGAGCTAAGCCCATGGTTGGAGTTACAAAGGGCGTAATAAATAGCACGCAAAGAGTTCCAGACATCAAAAATAACCACTGTAATCTTCATCGTCATGCTCTTGCTGTTAAACAGATACCACAAGCACTTCGAGAAGTTCTCAATGAAACTGTTAAGATTGTCATCAAAACCAGACCCCTAAATGCAAGGATATTTACCCTATTATGCGATGATATGGGAAGCTTGCATAAAAAATTGCTTCTTCATACAAAAGTAAGATGGTTATCCTAGGGAAAGGTTCTGACCAGGTTCTTTGAATTACTCGGCAAAATTCGAATATTTGTATCGGAACATGAACATGATTCACCTGCAAGCCTAAAAACGTTAGTTGGCTTCAAAATCCAGCCTATCTTTTCTTTATATATATTCGTACCTAAACGCTTTTCGTACCTAAATGAATCTAGCCTACCTTTTCGATATAATTTCTTACCTTAACGATGTAAATGTTTCACTTCAAGGGCCAAATACTACAATTTTAAAGTTCAGAAGTAAAGTGATGATGCAAGTTTGAAGAACGCTGGCCTAGCATAACCACGACATTACAAATTCAAAGAGAGCTTTGAGATCGATCTCACTTACGTTGAGTAATCTGTCATAAGCTTGATCTACGCATACACTTACGCATACATTTCTGAATCTAAGACTGAGAATACTCGTATTCTTGTTACTCACTGCTTGAGTTTAATCTCGCCAGATCGATCTCCGAGAACTATCTCATTTTTATGCAATAGACCCAATATCTCGAAAACGGTGTGACAAAAAAAAGAAGGATGAGACTTTTTGATGAAATAAAAATTATTTGAAACAATTTAACCTTTAATCTGTACTATGGGCGATCAGTGCCCCAGACAACCTGTAAATGTAAAAAAAATTACTAGAAAATTAAAAAATATCATTATGACCAATGCCATTTGGAAGATCGAACCTTCAGCTAGTGAGTTTTCATATTAATGAATATGTGAAATATTGACTCAGAACACACATGTGCACCATTCGTACTATGGGGCGTACAGCGCCTTTTCTATTCATCATACATTTTGCATGGGAATCTGTTTTATTTCCATTTTCTTCCTCTTTTTTTTTACTTCAACACTTCTTATTTTATACTATACTAGCTTTTAGTCAGCGCTTATCCCTGAAAAGTAGTAAGTTCACATCGATTTTCATTGATGTGTAACTTACTTCGAAAGCTATACGGGAAATTTGGGGTGCTGAAAAAGTACCAAGCCACTCGTCTAACGCCCATTCAATGTTACCAGTGTGTAAATTGAGGTCGAAAACTGAATTTCGAGGCTGTGCGACCTGTAATTTCAAAGCAATTCGATATCGAAAATTTGGTGTATATTTAAGGTGCCACGCCCCCTTTCACAATCTCCACTAGACTTTACAGGAATACTCTGAAGACTGTTACCGTTTTCCTGAACATTCATAAAAATTAGCTTAGCGGCTTGGAATCTTTACGTGATATACCCACATACGTATATACATACATCCATTTTTTTATACAAAGAAAGATGGGTGGAAAAAGTGGGCGTTGCAACATTTATATATGTATAGTGACCGCCAATTGGTCCCATTGCACCTAGATACCAAAATGTATACAACTCCGAAATTATAATGATTTTTGATAAGTGGGCGCATAATTTTTACTGATTTGTGGGCGGTAAACGTGATAGTAGCAACAATAATATATGAAATGACCGCCACTTTGACCCATAGCACCTGCATACCAAATTTGACTTTCGGAAACGTGCAAATCTAAGGAACTGAAATGGTTTCTGAAAAGTGGTAGCAAATATAGTTCGACCACTCCCATTTTAAGTAAAGTTATCTAGAGTAAACATATGAACTTAATTACAGAATTTTAGTTTTATAGTATTATAGACTATTTAGTTTTATAGACTGCTATACTATCGTCTGCTAAAGTTCTATTAATTTGTGAGCAGTAAAAGTGGGAGTGCCAACATTTACATACACCGAGAAAAAAGCTTATGTTAAATTGAAAAAAAACCTAGTATAATTCATAAGATGGCTTTGGCAGTTTTCAGCCACCCAAGTACTTTATCAAAACGCCTAAGTTTTACATATAGACTTGCCAATTTTTATTGGGTGCTAAATTAACCAAGTAGTTGGTAATTTTTTATATACTATTTAAAAAAAAAAACAATTGAATTTCAAAAATATAACTTTTTTCGGGTTTTGGTTTTTTTATTATCCTTTTTTTTGAAGTGTCGCCTCTCGTTTTGTTATTTGCTTGACTAAAATCGGCAACAACAGAAATTTTTCTTCTATCAACACCGTTTTTTTCTTAGAAATTAATGACTTCTCGGCTTTTCTTGCTGTTTGACGTATATTATAACAAGAACATTAAATTAAATTAAATTAAATTAAATTAAAAATCAAGTACAAAAATTTTACCTTCTCATGCCGTTGAGATTCGAACCCACACCATCCGATACTCCTTCGTTACACGGAGTGATTTATTCAATATTAATTATAACTGAAGCTATGCTGCAGCTATCAACAGAATACTGCGACATACTGCATCTGTTAATACAGCATCTGTTAACAACTGTGAAACAAATACTTTTTTTTTTTGGCAGGGTATCGAAGTATGTGCTTTCAAAGCAATGTATTAAACAATAAATTGCTTAGGTGAATTAACGTAGCTGCAGTTATGTCAGCAAACAGACTGTCACCAAAAGTTCCACGTTCGATTCCACACGGCGGGCAAAGTATTTTTTTTTTCTTTTCTTTTTGTTGATGAAATGTAATAAAATTTACTGGTGTAAATATTAACGAGTGTTTTTTAATATACTTTATGTTATTTTTGAATTTAAAAGTTGTTTTATTAAAAAAAAAACCATTAAATTATCAACTCTATCCTTCTTTCGTGTGTCTATTGACGCAGCTGTTTTTTTTTTCAGAAAATAGCTCAAAACTATGCTTAAGCCTCCAAGCTAGTGGTTTTTTAATTTTGTATTTTTGGTTTTTGGGCTTAAGTGAATCAAATATTTTTTTTTTGGTGATTTACCTATTGCTTTTTTTTCGGTGTATATATAGTGCCCGCCGCTTAGAGCACCTACATACCAAGTTTCACTATGAAATCTTGTGCAACTCTGGAATTACATTCTTTACATTTGGTTCCGTTTATTTATAAAAAATTAAAATTTATAAAAATAAGCAAAAACATTACAAAACATAAGTTCACTGTATTCTATGTAAATAAATTGAAAACATTAAAAAAAATCGACTTAAAATTATACACTTTTTGGTTGAAGTTCATTTAAAAATTACAATTTCCCATATTAAATACATAAGGGGTGCTGAACGCCCCAAAGAACAGAGATATGGTGGCGAAACATAGTACAGACTGAAGGTTAACTGCAGAATTGGTAAAAAAAGGAAAATAGCGAAAATTAATTAAATTTAAAGATTTTGATATCGAGTCTCTGCAGGACCCTGATGCCGATAGCCAATTGTTGAAGCTATAAAAGGAGTACATCTAATATAGCTATTGAATTTAGGTGCAACACCTGTACAAAAAACGTCCCAAGTTGTTATTTCGAAACGACAATTATTACCGTTGTTTCAAATTTTAAGACTGTTAATTCAACAGTCCGACTGTTATTCAAATAAATAACATACACCGTTACTCTATGAGTGAAAACAGTTACGGCAACAGTCTGGACTGTTATTTCAAAACTACAAATAGCATTGTTAGCTAAACTATGACGACTGTTACTTCAACAATCTAGTTTGTTGTTGCAAAACCAACAAACAGAACTGTTGTTATTATAGGTCCGGACTGTTGTGTCAATCTACTTTTTCGTTGATTTAACAGGTTTTTTTCTGAGTGTAGTTTTCAAATTGTTGACTGTTCAAACTTTTTCTGGGTAATTAATTTGAATGTACGCAGTATTGTAGATCGTCTCGTTACTCTGATATATTTTATTTAGGTACCTGTTAACAGAGCTTTATATGTAAAAAAAAAATGTTATATATACTTTTCCTCTTCAAAAGAGTCTTTGAAAATAAAGTTAAATACTTTTGCTTAAATTGTTTATATTTTATACCAAAGCATTTATTTCAAATATAAATAAGAATACAATTAATAAGAATTATTTTCTTCAGTTCTTAAAGTACCCCTTTTTAGCGACTTTGAGTCCAGATTAAGGTAGACTATATGTGATGGAGAGAAATTGAGTTGAAATTCCTTATAACTTTCCTCTAATTATACTGTAAGCTTTTTGAAATTTCAAATAAAAAAAATTAAATTTTGAACCACTTCCAATTTCCTCTGAACTTGTAAATTCATGTAATGTAATATTTGAATTTGTGTAACTTTAGATATAATAAAAATGTAATTATATGCATATCAACATACTTTTCTCATAATTTGCATAAATTTCTTTTAAAAATGGGTTGCTTTATGTCAATAAACTGAAACTTAAGTGACTGAAAGAACTTAAAGTTTTTCAATTTAATGTATTATTTTGAAAATATGCGAGTACCTATGTAAAAATATTTCAATTAAATGTGTTGTGTACTGTATGCGTGATATTTCAATGCGTTCGGGGAAAGCTTTTTATCTTTTAAAGGTTTAAAATACAAAATCTATTTATTAAAGTTTGTACTTTGATTATAAGATATGTATTATTTATGATATAAGTGAAAGTTTATAAAGCTTAGAACAAAGTTAAAAATAGTTATAAGAATCAACAATGAAAGAAAACATTTGAACACATTTACCAATACATTGAGCAGAGGCACATCCATGTTTCATTTATTTATTTGTATTTATATATTGAATATATAGATATATATATATGTATAGCTATATTATTAAATGCTGTATTAAGTTGAGTTTTTAAAAGTCTTATAATATTTTTGCACGATCCATGTAGGAAACTTTATTTGAGGGCTTTAGGGACGCATTCAACATTCAACACATTCCAATATTTGTACATATGAGCACACATATATAAATACATGTATATGTATAAGAAGTATATACATATATTAGACCTATTTATATATGTGTGTGGGTGTGATAGTTGCATAAATAGTCAACGCTATATAAAACAAGTAGTTGAGTTAAGTTTTGTTGTAGTTATAACGAAAAAAAAATTGAAAATAACAAAAGCTTCGTTTTTTATGCTGTTTTTGTATTTAGTTTATGTTTTTATTTTGTTGGTTGTTGTTCTGGTTTTATTTAAGCTCAGCATTATTTAATTTTTATTTTATTTATACTATTTTATAAACGTTGTTTTTATTTGTAAATGTTTCAACTAAAGAAAAAAGAGAAAAAGACAGAATACAGAGAAAGAAAAAAATAAATATGAGAGAAAAGTTCGTTTTAAGTTGTTTTGTTTTATTTTAATTTTAATATTTTAATTTTTTTAGGTTAAAAATAACGAGTTTTAGTGAGAGTTTAAGTAAGAATTTAAAATGCTAGTGAGCATAATAATAGCTTTTTTAGAGCGTGTAGAAACAGCTTTGAGAAGCTGAAAATGCAAAAAAAGAAAAAAATCTTTTAAAAAATTCAAATATTTCTTGGCTATGTAAAGTTGAAAAAGTTTTTTATTTTTTTTTTTGAAGTTCTAAGATATGTAAAAAGCATTAATAGATACAAAATTTGACATTAAGTGTAAAATGCAAAGTTTTCGGTTCTTATGATTAATAAAAAAATGTGTGTAATTTGTTAAATCGAACAATTCTTGATGCTATTTTGAAAGCTTTTTTCAATTATGTTGAGTATATATAAAGAGCTGCAATTAATGCAGCAGCTTTGAATATATATGATAGTCACATGATAATTGTAGTGAAATAAAAATAAACATACGCATAATAAAAGCTTCGAAAGCTTGTCATAACTTTGCTTAATATATTTTATTGAAATAAAAATATTATAAATAATAAAAGCTTCAAAAGCTTGTCATTGATTTACTGAACTTAAGCTAAGTATATATTATTGAATTAAAATAAAACCAACTGAAGCTTTATTTGAAATAAAAACAAAACACTTTTAAGAACAAGGCTATGCAATAGCTGTAGTAAATGCTACAATAACATTAAAATTACTACAAAAATTTAATGCATACATTTAAGGAGAAAATAAAATATTATTCTTATAATACTAATTTTTAAAAATGAAGAAATATAAAAAAAGCTGTTTCCTAAAATACTGTTTAAGAAAAATTCTCGGTAACTTTGATTAATACAACTGAAAGTTTAAAGCTTTATACACTAATCAATAAAACGACCAAGAAAAAAAATTATTTTATAAAAAATTCAATTACACAATAAAAGCTTTTCTCATTTATGTAGAAAATGTTATTGCAATGCATGAGCAAGTTTGTAATCGTTATATACCTGTATATAGCAATAGTAAAAAGTTAAATTTCACAATCAAAGCTTTTCTTATTTATGTAGTAAATTATTACGTATAAATATGTTGTAAATGAAAGTTTGCACACTGCTCTCTGGTGTAGAAATACACTGCAAGTGAATAAATGTAAGGAACAGGTCGTGTAGGTCTGAGTAAATCTGTGCGAGAAATTAACTGCTTATTTATTCTCTGTTCTCTTTCCATATACTCTTGCTTCTGAGCTTCGTGTTGCTTAATTTTTTCTCTGAGAATTGAATTTACTGGTAATATATTCATTTTTATAAGGTGATAATAGATAATAATAAAATTAGGAATAGGGACGCGAATAAACATATTTATTAAAAAAAAAAACATAATAGTCTGTCGCATAACAAGAGATGTTTGCGATAAATAATAAAAATATGCTCGGAATATTCAGTGTAATTTCCCTATATCTCAGTGTAATAAAAATATTCATATTTGTGTTCTTTTTTTTGGCTTTATTCCAGGGGTGCGCAAAATTATACATTCACATTTTTGTGAATGTATTGCAAAGCTTTTGTTTCAAGACTTTACACTAAACGAAAAGCACGAGTTGGGCATTCGTACGATCGCAGCATAACGCGAGAATGATAGCTTGTCGTGTTCTCTAAGGAATTTAAAAAAAAAAATTATTCGTACAACGACTGAACGTATCGAATGAGCGAACAAACGCCCTCATGATATTTTGTCGTGTTTAATAAGGCAACGCAGAAGCGAGCGGCTTCCACCTCACAGTATGAAGTTCGCAAAGCGACTGATCCAAGGTTGATTAATATAGGTTAAGTCACTTGAGAGAAGCTCGGTCGAACTGTCAGAATGGATAAAAGGAAAGGAATCAAGAAAAAAAAAAAACCTGAATCTATACAATTTTTAGCTAACAGCTACTTTGACAGTTGACAGTTTGAGTGTAAAAATTCTCAACTCGACTAAAAAGCTTTTTTAATTGAAAACTGCCGTATGCATGTGAAAGCTTTATTGAAGCTTTATATCTACAAAATGTACGGGCTTTTGCGCACTCTTGCTTTATTCACTACCTGCTGCTGGTGTAAGTAAAGCAGAGTGTTTTTACTCTCATCGTTTCTTAATTGCGCATAAAAGAAGAGAGTATATGGGTAGGTTTGAGCAGAGTACAATAGCGATAAAGTAAAGTTTTTTATTTTACAGCTAGCGAATATATTCAAGTAGGCGAAAAAGTATGCTCAAGCAGGGCTCTAATTTGTAAGAACTCTGTTATTATTAATACTGTACAGAATATTGTATAAGAGTAAGGTATAAAAAAGCTTTGTAAAGTCATTTCAAGAATTTAAAAGGTTTTATTAGCTTATGAAAAAATCCCTTGCAAACCTTTTATTGCTATAAAAGTCAGCTTCTCTAATTTTGTGTACGATATTCAGCTAGAAAAAATAACTTTGCATTGAACTTTCAGCATTGGTAAGCTTTAATGTCTTACTTAATGATAAAGAAGGGGAAAATAAGAAGCTACAAACTTTCTAAAATGAGACTTTATTATTAAATAAATTTTAAAACTTTCCAAGTAAATGTCTGCAAAAAAGCTCACACAGCGATTTATTAAATACATTTCCTATATGATGGTTGTTCAATGAACAGTCAAAACTTTATGTTTTGCTGAAAAAATTTTAAGAATGACAAATATAACAGGAAAAGCTATAAGAACTTTCTTGTTTTCAAAAGCAATTTTTTAAGAATGTTTCTTATGGTAACAAACGATTAAGCTATATGTAAGAAAGCTTTATTGAAGTATTAAAGCTTTATATCTACAAAATTATGGGCAGACTTCAACAGAAATATAATCACAAGCATGGAGAGCTTTAAGCTGGCAATTGAAAATTTTAGAATAGCTTTTTAGATAATAGGGCTTTTTTTTTAATTAAATGCTAACCCTATTTTGACCTCAATTGAAAGCTATTCTAAGTGTGATGGAGCTAATTTAAAAGCAATTTTGACTTTAAAATATACTATATTAATAATGTTTTAGTTAGTTCATTAATATTAAATAGATCTTCTTTTGTATAGTGTAAAAAAATTAAAAGTTAGTATTTCAAGCTTTTTTTTGACATATTCAAATTTTAATTAAACAGCATTTTGAAAACATCAATGAAAGACATAAAAAAAAGTTAAAATATGCAAACACATTTTTGAAAAAAGCTGAACGAAAGTTTTCAATTCAATTGAAAGCAATCAATTGAAAAAAGTACCTACTATTTAAAATAATTTTAATTATGATAAAAGTAAAAAGCAGAGTAGTTAAAATAAATTAAAGTAATTTGCATGATTTTGAATGTTATATGAAAAGTAACTGGGTGCTATTTCTTTGTTATAAACTATATTAATTTAACTTGAAATTCTAGAGTTGCGGGTGTTCAAGCTAAATATATTTTTTATTTAAATAAAAGCTTTTACAACTTTTAACAAGAAGCATTTTGCAAACTAACTAATTTAAGTGTTTTTATATAAAAAACTTTAAATTTATGGTTATGAATTATTAATGATTTTATTTTTATTAAGCTGTATTTATTTCAAATACAACTTTGTGTTTTTGGTTTAGTCATTTTTGATACTTGGAAAAGAGAGGAGTTTTTGCATTAGTTTTTTTTGTTTAAGATTTCTATTTAATTAGCAATTGTTTAAAAAAGCTTTGAGAGTAAATAATTGAAGATGCAGTAGATATGTATTTAAAGTTTAAAGCTTTAATATTTGTTATGGTTATAGTTATTTTTATAAAGCTGCCTTAATGTTTGGCTCAGCTTAAGGCTTAAAATTAATGGGGTTTAATGTGATGAATTTATGAGTTTTGATTATTTGTTTTTATTTTTTATATCACTGTTGTGTGTTGCTAAGCTGCTTTTTATATGTATAGATTAAACAGAAATGTGTGTTTAATTTCATATATATATATATATATATATATAGATTAAACGCAAGTAGAAAAGTATGAAACAAACTTGGTGCATGATTAAACATATTTTTGTTGCCTTATAACTAAACACTCAAAGCTGCTTAAATAACTCAGGTAAGATATGGATAAAAAAGCTTTTAGGAATAGAGCAAATTTTTGAAGTGGTAAAATAAGCTTTTATAGTAGTAGCCTGCCGCAAGCTAAATTGCAACAAGATGGTATTTAATAGTACAGTGAACGAATTTTGAGTTGCAAAGCTTTCGAGTAATTTTTGCGCAAAGCACAATTTTTTCTAAATTTTTTATAATAGTTTCAGAATATATAGTTGCTCAGGAAACATTATTAAAGCAAAGCTTTTATCATTAATTATATGAAAATTGTTAGTTTCACTAAGACCTCTTTTTTGAAAGCTATAAGATTGAAATAAAATTTTACTTCATTTCAAGCAAAGCTTCGTAAGAAAAATTTATAAAATCTACAATAATATCAAAATATTTAAAGCTTTTAATTCTCAAAATTTCATAGATATATGCTGTATACAAAAAGTATTTATTCTTAATTATTTAAAAGTTTTCAGAAGTTTTAAAATTTCAAAAGCTTGCTTGAAAAAACTTTTAAATAAATTCAACTGTTTGTATTTTCAAACTGAACTACTCTTATTTCTAAATCTTAATTTCTTTAAAGCTACGAGAAGTTGTGAAATCTCAAAAGCTCACTTAATATGCATTGTAGAAATATATTCAACATATTTTTCAACCAAAAAGCTTTCAAGTAAATTCAACTGCTTGAGTTTTCATACCGAACTAATCTTCAAAAATATTTCTTACCTAAGACTGTGTGTTTTTTTGAGAAAAATTTATAAAAATCTCTAAAAAAAAAAATGATAAATTTCCTTATATTGTAAAAGTATTTCAAGCTATCACTTTCAAGAAAAATTGTTTATTTTTATTTCTTAAAAGCTCAAAAACTTTTAAGACCCTATTAAACAAATATATATTTTAGCAATGCAAAGTTTTTAAATCCAACAGCTCTTAGACAAATTCAATGATATGTGTTTCCAAGCAGAGCTTATGTTCAAAAAATGCTTGTTTTTATAAAATTAAGATCGTTATATTATGTACTAGTATAAAAGCCTGCCCTACAATGTGTTGAAAGCATTTACACTCAAACTGGAATAATTTGTTGCCATTATTACAGTGCTTTTATAACATTTACTGTTCTTAAAAAACTTAGCCTGAAAGTGTGCACATACATAAAAAGCAAGCATGCTGCTCTGTCACTAATAAGCATCAAATGAATTTTCTGTGTATATTTTCTGGCCGAACATTTTTCAGGACTGTATATGTTGGAAAAGCACTGCAATAATAGCAAAAAACAATTAAAGTTTTAGCGATATTAGGTGGAGAGCATTGTGCTTGCATTTTATATATTAAGATAATATTATATGATTATGTCTGTATTACATTCACTTGTCAAAAGCTTTTTAAGAGAGATAATATAAGAAAAATATTTACATAAAATAAATTTCTTAAAAGTTTTAAAAATCTCAAAAGCTTTAAAGAACGTATTGAAAATTTATAAAATTAAAAATTTTTGAATTCAACAGCTTTTAAACAAATTCCATGGTTTGTGTTTTCAGACAAAACTTATTTTTATATGTTTTTTTATAAAATTAAGAGCTCTGTTGTGTATTATATTTATTAAAATTCGTTCACTGTACTTTTAATAAAATAAAAAGATATTCGGCGATTGCTTTCAATTCGTTTTGATAGTTCTAAGCATCGTCTGCTTTCAAGTTGAACATTTTTACATCTCTTTTATTTACATACGTAGCTGTTAACTAACGTTAATTAAAGCCACGTTTAAGAGAGAGCATAAAGGTATTCAAAGCTTTTCAAAGTTTAAATTTTAATATTTTTTCAAGTTTAAAATTTGTACAAGCTTTTTTATTTACAAACGTAGCTGTCAACTTAAATTAATAAAATTCAAGTATTCAAGAGGGAGCGCACAAAAATATTCAAAGCTTTTTGACGAAAGTCACAGCTATAGACAGCGACAAAAAGCATTTTCAACAACTAAATAGACAGAGAGAGCGACAGCGGGAGCGTGACACAATGAAAAACAAGGAGCTTTAACTTTCGCATTTTGACTGACATGCGCCACAATCACTACTTAAGTCAGAGTTGCATCGCAGCGTACTTTTGCACTGTTTGTGATACGTTTTGATTTTTTGTGTATGAAGTATCAAAGTAAAATTACTAATATGATTCTAATTTTATGTAGTTTTATTTTGTACCTTGAGCTCTTGTTGTTTTCTTTTTTGGGTCACCATTTTTGACTTACCAAAATTGTAAATTTTTTAGTAGAGAACCGTTTTTTGTTTTGCACATAACTTTTTAAAAAAATGACGGTTATAGAAGTAGGAAATTGTAGATAAAAGTAAATATTTCAGAAACAACAATTTTTTGAAAAAATAAATTTTATTTCCATATAAAACCATTTTTTTAAGGTTCTACGTTTTTATTTTTCTCCGAAGCAACCCTGACTTTAGTTTAATTCAATTAACTTTTCTTGTAAATTTTCATTTATCAAAAAAATTTTTCGCTTATTTATGTAAATTTTTTTAAATTTATATACATATTTTCGAATTATGCTTCAGAGAAATCTGTCGTATTTATTTAAAGTTTTGTTAATCTTAACTAAATTGACTGAAATTGATGTTAATTCAAATCAAGTTGTTGTAAGAGGAAGATGAATCATTTTGCTAAATACTACATTTCACTTTCATTTAAGCACATTTTTTGTTTGCTGTTGTTAGTATTTTACATGTACAAATGTACTTTAGAAAGTATAAAATTTTCATAGAATCAGAAAATTTTGCTTAAAAAAACATAGTACTACGAGTACCTAACAAGGGCACCGCTTCGCTCGTCTTTGTTATAACATTACCGACCAATAGAGAGAAAACTGTTTGTGAGAGTAGAATTGTTACACCTGAAAAATTTAGAGTAAACAATGAATTGGTTTTGTTTTTTTAGCTATCTTATATTAAATGAGTGGGAGGGGGTAAAATACTTAAAAACTATTTTTTTATAACAGTGGACATTTTAGAAACAGTGGAAGTTTCGTCAGTAGCTGCGTAGAACGGATCGACGAACGTGGTCAATATAAGTGTTGCCTAGTGTTGTTGAGTGTTTAGAAAGAGAGTAACTGAGAAAAGAATGAGGAGTGTAAAGTAACTGCATAGAGCATATATTAATAATAATTTCACAGTTCAAAAGACATTACTTAATGAAAAAGTTTTTTTATTTACTTTTTTTTAACTTTCGAAAAAGTTTTAATAAAAATTTTAAATTTGAAATTTTTTAAATTTTAATTAAGACTAATGGAAAAAAGAAAAATTCCAGAAATGAAGCAAGCTCAGGAAAAAATTAAAAGTTTTGAGAAACTTGCTTGTATGTGCGTAAGTTGTGGTCAAAATTAAAATATTGCAGCCAAAAAGTTTGAATGTTTGAAGAAATGTTTGAATGTTTGAAGCTATCTTGCACACTACGACTCGATCAATAATTATATCGAAAAATAGTCGTAGTAAAAAAATTTCGTCACATTCAAACTCTTCACAAAAGGAAAATAACTCTCGTCTTTATCGAGCCGAGCTTAGATTCCATAATGAATTTTTGATGTGCTTTACAATAACACTGACTTACAGCCAAAATATATTTTCAATGCAACTATATTTTTTCTATAAATTTGGAAACGCTTAACTTGAAAATCACATCGCTTAACACAAAATCGACTTTTTTTTTATGCATAGTTTTTCTAGATATGAGCTCACAATTTTTATTTCGTAAGTAGTAGCTTCAATGTTTGGCTATACCTCGAGTTAGAAACTACTAAACTATTAAAGGTTATAGGATCTTCAATAAGCTTCTTACATTGTTTATTGTCAAGTGAAATTAAAAACGGCCTAAGCTTTACCTTCTGAAATATTTTAATATTGAATTAAATCAATCTTCAGGCTGAACTATGTCGGCTGAAATATTCTTGCCGAAATCAGACAAGAGCAGCCACCTATATCCGATGGTCAACAGGCCCAGTAGTCTTACCTCGTTTGTACTCAAAACTCTCTGATAGACTTGCACCTAAGGAACGGTGCAAGCTACTACTACTTCCTAGTAGTTCCCATAGAAAAAGACCTCCACTACACAGAATATGCACTTGGTGCATTTCTAGACATCTCAGGCGCATTCAACAATGTATCGACTGCTGCAATACTTAATGTTTTACGCGCAATTGAGGCACCACCAGCAATTGACCTCCAGATGGGCAATCTTTTAAATTGTAGAAGGGTCCAAACTGAGTGCTGCACTACAACCATGGAATGGGAAGTTCGGAGGGAAATGTCTACGAACAATAGGTTCAATAATGAAGAGCACACTCAGGGAGGTGCTCAGATGGACTAACTCAGTCGGCTTTAACATTAACGTTGAGAAAACAGATCTGGTTCAATTTACGAAAAGGTACAAGATACCGCTGTGGATACCACCGAAAAGAAAAAATAAACGCCTCATCCCGAAAACTCTTACGAAATATCTAGGTGTCGTCCTCGACAGTAAACTATCATGGAGAATCAATGACGACGAGAGAGTGCAGAAAGCCACGTATGCTCTCTATACGCATTCAAGAAGGTGCTGGGCAGCATTTGAGGTTTTTCACCCTCTCTGATGCACTGGATCTACGTAACGTAAGTTGGTCTAATTCTACTCTACATAATTATTGTGTGGTGGGCGGCGGTGGAAAAACCAACATAGCTCAGACAGCTTGAGAACACACAGCGGCAGGCAGTGATCTGCATAACAGGGGCCCTGAAGTCAACTCCAACGAAGGCGCTACAAAGAATCCTATGTATGGACCCCATAGATATACACTCAAAACTAATAGCAAGGAAAACGGCACAGCACCTGACGGCAGCAAATAAGATGCACAAACAAAGGTTTGCGCACTGTATTATCACCAAGGATTTATCCAGTAGCACATACTACATGATATCTCGCACAATAATAGACGCAACAATATCAATACGTCTAGGACCGAACGACTGGTGCTACGGCATACAACAATCATAGCGGGCAGTCAACATATTTACTGATGGCTCTAAGCTGCGTACGGGCGTGGGAGCGGCAGTTCTGTGCAGAACTAGATACATGTCAGCCATATAAACTACCGAACCACTGCAGCATCTTCCAGGTGGAAGTATTCGCCATAAGGAAGGCCACGGGGACTGCTCTAAACATGAACTCACACCATTCTAATATTGACATCTTTGTAGATAGCCAAGTGCCGATCAAACCCATGTGCTTCGCTACCATCAATTCCTATAATGCCCTGGCAAGCAGAGAAGCACTAGATGCACTATACGCTTCAAAGAGAGTGCGCATCTACTGAGTCCCAAGCCACCGAGGCATTGATGGAAATGAGAAGGCGGATAGAATAGCAAAGGACCAATCGTACTACAGGAGCTGTAGAGAAACCTCGAAAATAGGGCCGAACAAGCAGTGAGTCGTAGATTGAGAGATACGACAACATGCATAAGCTCAAAAATCATGTGTGATACACGATGTGAAAAACGGACTCTGATCATTCTGGCACGACCGCGCAGAGAATGCAGAACGCTAGTCAGTATCCTGGTAGTTAGTAGCACCAGATTTAAGCACCTCGACATCCACAAGGCTACCTGGCTCTCCCCGGGTCAGAAAACGCGAAACCAAATTGATCATGTTGTAATCGACGGAAGGCATGCCTCTAGTACTCTAGATGTGCGTACATTTCGAGGGATCAACATTGACTCTGACCATTAGCTTATTGCAGCCAAGATCCGCATGCGATTATACTATGCGAAGAATATACGCACAGGAATGCAACTACAGCTAGATGTCGCTAAGAAGCAATTACAACGGACTGCCGAAGCCTACTCCGCTCAACTCTCGGTTAAGCTGAACCAACCAACCTCTGGACCCGACGACGCCGGCGGACTTTGGGCGTATATATCCCACTCCATGCGCTCTGCTGCTGAAGAAGTCATTGGTTTCCGGCGCCCGCAACCTCGGAACCAATGGTACGATCAGGTGTATCGCATCGCGACAGCAGTAAAAACCGCCGCATATAGAAAAACGCTGCACTCAGCTGCAACGCGAGCCGTGCGAGAAAACTACCGCGAAAAGAGGAAGGAAGAGAGGCGCCTTTTCAGACGCAACAAAAGAGAGCAGGAAAAGCGTGAGCGTGAGGAACTAGAGGTATACCAGGGCAAGAAGGATGCACGAAAATTCTATCAACAGGTTAAGCGTCTAACCCAAGGTTTCAAGCCCGGAGTATCCACTTGTACAGACGAAAATTGAGATCTGAATACGGGTACACAGTGTGTGCAGAGATTTTGAAGACAGCACTTCTCCAATTTACTTACTGGCGATGATTCCACCAATGCCGCCCATGGAGAGCGCAGTTCAGAGCCACCAATCAACGATGTCGGAGTGGATGTACCACCACCTAGCCATGAAGAGGTTCGAGTTGCTATCCAATGACTCAAAAACAATAAAACAGCGGGTGCTGACGGCCTGTCAGCTGAATTGTTTAAAACCGGCGGCGATGAATTGATAAGGCGCATGCATCAGCTCATCAGCAAAATATGGTTAGCAGAAAGCATGCCCGATGATTGGAACATCAGCGTACTGTGCCCTATACTTAAGAAATGAGACTCTACAATCTGCGCCAGTTATAGAGGTATCAGTCTTATTTCCATCGCATATAAGGTTCTCTCAAGCGTACTGTGTGAAAGATTTAAGCCGATTACAAAAATACTGATTGGACCTTATCAGGCTTTCGACCTGGAAAGTCCACCATAGACCAGATTTTCAGGCTACGACAAATCCTGGAGAAAAGCCACGAAAATCAAATTGACACACACCATCTCTTTGTCGATTTAAAAGCAGCTTTCGATAGCCCGAGAAGGGATTGCCTATACGCAACAATTCCTGAGTTCGGTATACCTGCAAAGTTGATTAGACTTTGCAGAATGACGTTGAGCAACACACGCAGCTTCGTCAAGGTAGGAAATGACCTCTCCGAAACCTTCAATACCGAAACAGGTTTCAGGCAAGGCGATCCACTGTCATGCGATCTCTTCAACATCATCATGGAGGGGATCGTACGAAAGGCCAGTATGCATCGTAATGGCACCATTTTCTACAAAGGCGTCCAGCTCCTTCCGTACGCTGATAATATTGATATTGTCGGCAGAACTAAGAGAGATGTTACCGCTGCTTTCGCCGCTATCGAAAAGTAATCAGCCAAAGTGGGTTTGACGACAAATGAGGGTAAAACAAAGTATATGCTGTCTACAAACAAGGGAGCGCGTCGTTTAGACTCCCACGTTTCATCAGCTATATCTTTGAAGTAGTCAAGTAGTTCGTATACCTTGGCACCGCCATTAGTACCAACCACGAATTCAGCCTGGAGATAAAGCGAAGAACAATAATTGCTAATAGGTGCTACTCAGTAAGCAACTAAGTTCCAGAGCCCTCTCTCGATCGACAAAACTAACACTTTACAAGACGCTCGTTCTACCTGTGCTGCTTTATGGCGCTGAGGCATGGGTAGCTTCGCAAACTGACGCAGCCGCTATGGGGGTGTTCGAGAGAAAAGTTCTTCGAAAAATCTTCGGTCCTGTTCGAGTCAGCGATGACTATCGCATCCGAATGAACCACGAGCTGTTTGAGCTCTACGAAGACATTGACGTATTTCGGCGTATAACTGTGCAGCGACTACGCTGGCTGGGTCATGTCCATCGTATGGACGACGAAGCTTCAGCGAAAAAGATGCACGAGGCGAGGGTCGTTGGTCAACGACGATGAGGGAGACCAAGTCTCCGATGGATGGACCAGGCCGAGGAAGAACTAACCGGTAATCGGTTGGTAATCGCTTCGGTAATCGGTAATGAGTTGGTAACTGCTCCTGTAGTCGGTTGGTAGTCGCTTCGGTAATTCGTAATCGGTTGGTAATCGCTTCGGTAATCGGTAATCGTTTCAGTAATTGGTTAGTAATCGCTTCGGTAATTGGTAATCGGTTGGTAACCGCTTCGGTAATCGGTAAAATGTTGGTAATCACTTCAGTAATTGGTAATTGGTTGGTAAACACTTCGGTAATCGGTTGGTAATCGCTTCGATTATCGGTAATCGCTTCGATTATCGGTAATCGGTTGGTAATCGCTTTGGTAATCGGCTTGTAATCGCTTTGGGCATGTTAGTTGGTTCGATAATCGGTTGGAAACTGCATCGACAATCTGTAATTGGTTCGGTAAACAGTTTGTAATCACTCTGGTAATCGGTAATTGGCTGGTAGTTGCTTCGGCAATTGGTTGGTAATCGCTTCGGCCTGGTCTATGCTAGGTAACCCCTAAAAAGGAATGATGTACAGCAACAATTTCTAAGACGCTAACAGCGTGATGATATCGCTAACATCGTGTTGATATCGTGAATCTATAGATTTGTTCTCTATCAAAATGTGCTCAGCGCACCTAAAGAAGCTTTCACTAAAAAAAAAAAAAAATTAAAATCTCGAAAGCCAGTTCATGAAAAACTTTTTCAATATCATTCTCAAGTTAAGCGGTTCAAAATTCATAAGTAGGATAAATATAGGGGCATTGAATACACATGAATTTTGCAAGCCAGTGTAATATTATAATTTCTGTAATGAAAGAACATTTTTAAACTATTTTTAACTGCAAGCATTTGACAAATTATAAAAAAATGTTTATACAAACAGTGACTCGGAGTAACAAATAGTGGGGAGAGAGAGCGATAAAACCATGGAGTGATGAGAGAGCGAGTTTCACATGCAATGCAGCTTATTTCAATGTGCGTTTAGTATGAAAGCTATCGAGCTTTGAACATTTTTGTGTATGGTATTTTTTGATATGACTCTTTTCTATCTTCATATTAAAAGCTCACTATATTCTAATGAAGTTCAAATCTGTCTAATATTGAATTGAAAGTAATCGCAAATAGCAAAAAAAAATGTATTTTAATAAATTCTATGGAATAAATTTCCTGTTTAAAAGCTTATATTTTGTGTGCTTGTGCCGTGGTTATGCTATGCCAACATGTTTGGTCAGCTTTTTTTGTTGTAAGTGTTAAAGAGTATGAGAGAAAAATCTTATTTCTCTTTTTATGCGTAAATCACTAACAACAAGAAAGCTCACCAAACATGTTTGCCTACCTTAACCACGGCCTTAGAAAAAAAAACACAGGTGCGTCGTTGGACACACGAGAGAAGCGAAGCTTTTTCGCAGGTTCATAGATTTGATAGTTTAATGGTTTTTTCTTTTTAATAAATCAACTATTAAATTAAAAAATCATAAATATATGGTAAAATAAATTAGATATATAATTAATATTCGTATTAAAATAAAAATTATTATAATTAATAATTAAAATATTATTTATTTCAAAATAATAATTTTTATTATTTTATAACACCAGAGAATTTTATTACATTTCGTTATTTCGACACTATTTTCTTAGGATTGGTGTTTCTTTTTTGACTACATCCATTACAACAAGAAAATGTAATATGAATATTAAAAATTTTACTTGGTCCACCGTGGGAATCGATCTTGTACCCGAACGATTACGAGTTCTATACACTACCCACCAATTCAATATCCTTTGTTACGCAGAGTTGTTGATTCAATATTAACTATAACTGAAGCTATGTTGCATCAGCTTACAATAATCTATTAATAGATAGAGCTTTGTGTATTGGCTATCTTACATATCCAACAAAATTAAAGCTTCTACTTGCTACAAATTGTCAGCTGCATCGATGTTTTCCTGCAGCAGCACAGCGCAAACGCATTCACATAAACAAAAAACAAAAACGTACCGATGCTGATGACATCTTGTAGCAAGTAAAAGCAACAATATTGTTAGTTTTTGCAGAATAGTCAATACACAATCCTCTGGCTTCTGTTATACTATATATTGAATTAACAACTCTACGTAGCAAAGGTTTTTGGTTTGCTTGGTAGTGCATAGAAGTTTCAATTGGTGGAATAAGATTTCGCAAAGAGACCACCATCAATTACTAAGAAAACGATGTCGAAAAAAAGTGTCGTTTTTGAGATTTTACTCAAGCAAATCACAAAACAAGACGTAAGAAGCTTCGCTTCAAAAAAATACTAAACGACTAATAAAATTTTGCAATATTGATTAGAAAATATAAATCTAACATAAAAGCTTTTAAATTGGAACTGATATATATTTATTCAGGAGTAAATAATTTTATAAAGTTTTATGCAGAAGCTTAAGCCGAGCTTTAATCTTACTTAATAAAGCTGTGCCAAAAATTGTTTATTGTCTAGCTATTGAAAAATTAATAAGCAATAATAGTTTCTTTTATAAAAACCATTATCAACGTCACCAAACGATTCACAAATACCAACGTTATTCCGATGAAATATTTTTTAAATTAAATGTAAGTAAAAATCTTTTTTAGTTGCTTGTTTTATACTTATTAAAAGCTTTAATTGAAATTTATGTATAAAAAATCTGTATATAAATATATAAAAATCTTTATTAAGGTAAAATGTTGGCACGATGTTATAATTTTTATGGAAATAGTTGTAAAGCTTTTCTGTGATCAGAATTTAATGAAAATATGTTGTAACCGCAGTACGATTCAAAACAAATTATACAGCTTTAAATGATGAACACAAATGCAAAAGTTTTTCTAGGATTTTTTTTTTTATATAAGAAATATGTCTTAACGCTTTTCAAATTATAATATAATTTTTCTTAATTGGTTTTTTAACCTTATACAGGGGGGTGTCCCAAAAAAGTTGAAGTTGTTTTCTTTTTTTATGGCATACCAACATAATTTTTTTGTACGATGTTGAAATATATGTAAATAAAATTTTGTGTACATAGGACCAATGGACCACGTGCCGACTTGCATCGAAACATGCTAGTATTTGGCAAAACAGGGAAAAGTGCTAGTTTAAAAAAAGCCAAAAAATAAATATATAATTAAATTAATATATTTATAAATTATAAATTATAAATTATAAATTATAAATTATAAATTATAAATTATAAATTATAAATTATAAATTATAAATTATAAATTATAAATTATAAATTATAAATTATAAATTATAAATTATAAATTATAAATTATAAATTATAAATTATAAATTATAAATTATAAATTATAAATTATAAATTATAAATTATAAATTATATATTATAAATTATAAATTATAAATTATAAATTATAAATTATAAATTATAAATTATAAATTATAAATTATAAATTATAAATTATAAATTATAAATTATAAATTATAAATTATAAATTATAAATTATAAATTATAAATTATAAATTATAAATTATAAATTATAAATTATAAATTATAAATTATAAATTATAAATTATAAATTATAAATTATAAATTATAAATTATAAATTATAAATTATAAATTATAAATTATAAATTATAAATTATAAATTATAAATTATAAATTATAAATTATAAATTATAAATTATAAATTATAAATTATAAATTATAAATTATAAATTATAAATTATAAATTATAAATTATAAATTATAAATTATAAATTATAAATTATAAATTATAAATTATAAATTATAAATTATAAATTATAAATTATAAATTATAAATTATAAATTATAAATTATAAATTATAAATTATAAATTATAAATTATAAATTATAAATTATAAATTATAAATTATAAATTATAAATTATAAATTATAAATTATAAATTATAAATTATAAATTATAAATTATAAATTATAAATTATAAATTATAAATTATAAATTATAAATTATAAATTATAAATTATAAATTATAAATTATAAATTATAAATTATAAATTATAAATTATAAATTATAAATTATAAATTATAAATTATAAATTATAAATTATAAATTATAAATTATAAATTATAAATTATAAATTATAAATTATAAATTATAAATTATAAATGAATTATAATTTGTTAAATTGTTTAAATTAAATAAATTGTTTATTGAAAGCATAGTAATTTACGAAAATGCTTTTGATGTGAGCTCCTTGTAAAATCAAACATTTAAATATTGTATGTAAAAAAAAATGAATACTATTAGCTATGTATACTTTTTAATACATAGCTTACATAATAATTAAACTATTATTATGTATGCTATTTTATTTTTATAAACCACTTACCAATGTTTTAGCCTTAAAATCTTGTTTTGCCACACCAAATTTCATTGCCAATGAGTTTTAATAATGAAATTTCTTCTTCCTTTAAAGCTTTGAATAATAACTTAAAAAGCTCTCGATGTACATGCATTTGAAAATATTTAATGTCAATATGAAGTTTAGCCCTTTTTGCAACTGACAATTGGAGAGCTTTTTTATTTCAAAATTACGAAAAACTTTAAATTGACTCTCTTTTTATAAAACTACAGTTTTTTTTTAATTAATACTTTTTGTGCTTTAAAAAATGCCAAAGCAACATGATAAATGTGAGTTTATTATTTTTCGAAACAAAAATATTTTTATTTGTGAATCGTTTCATATGTTAGTTGTAAATACAATATATTAAAAAATGATATAAAATATTGTTTTAAAATTGAATAATTATAAAAAATAGGTTATTAAAATACTTAATTTAATCAAAAAATATCATTCCAAAAATGTGTCAAAGTTCAATTTAAGAAAAAGTTTTTGCGAAATAAGCGTTTGTGACATGCTGTTATATGAGCTTCTAACTAAGTGAGAACGTGAAAACAAAATGTAAATGAGCTTTTAAGATGTAAAGCATTGTTGTGGGTATAATTGAAAAAAAATGCACTGTTATGGAAAAATAATAAATAAAAAAATCTTGATTAAAAAAAAGGCATTAGGCAGAGAGTATAGATTATATAGAGATTGCATCAACTCTACTAAATCTCTGGCATGTGTTAATAGAGGTTAACAAAGTTTTTTTCTTCGCGTTTTAAGGCGAAAATTAACAGAGCTTTTTGCTAGCGTGTTAAGGCGAAAATAACTCTGTTAACACATGCCAGAGACTTAGCAGAGTTGATGCAATCTCAATTTAATTTACACTCTGCATTGAGTGCACGTCAAAAATGAGCTTTGAGTGATTGCAAAGTGAGCGAAAAGAGCGCTTGATGAAATGAGCAGCAAAATTTAAGACAAATGCACGTGAGCTTAATTGTTAAACTTCTTATTGAGCTGTTGGTTTTTTGTAAACTCTTTTTATTTATTATTATGTATTGTAAATCACTTACTCTACAGGTGAGCACGTGAATGGTAAGAAGTGCAAAGCAAAGTTCTCCTTGCAAAAGAGCTTTTTTAAATATGCATTTTTAGCAGCAAAAATTGTATTTGCAGTTGGTATTATTATGTTTAACGTTCATATTTTTCTTTGAAAAGTATATTTTTTCATTTATTTAGATAAGATAAAGAGAAAAAGAGTGAGAGAGAAAAGGAGAGAGTTAAAGAGTTCGAAGATCACAAGTATTTCCAAGTCATCTTGCATTGAAATCTGTCTCATAAGTATCTTTTGTATTCAAGGAATTTTAAACTTGAAGAAGAAGAAATTAGAAATTTTGGAAAATATGGAAAGCTTTAAGGAAAAGATGTGAAGGTAGATAGGAGTACAAAGAAAAAGGGAATTTTTAAAAATAATTTGGAATAAGCTTTTTGAATATTTTCATTTTTATCGCTTAGATTATGGATAATGCTTACATTTTTAATTTTCAAAACATAAAATGAACTTTTAAAAATAATTGATATTTGGGAAAGAAAAGGAAAGAACATCCGGGAAATTGTGAAAAGTGAAACTCTTAGAAGTTAAGAGATAGCGATAGCACTTGTAATAAAGTAAAAATAATTAATTTGAGAGTAAAAAAAAGCTTTATAAAACTCTAGTTAAAGAGAGCGCAAATTAGTTAGAAAGAGAGCAAGGTTAGAAGGAATAAAGTTAGTGATACAGCTGTAGAATGTTCGAATTTGTCAAAATTAAAGCTTTTTTGTAAAGTTTCGTCAAAATATAATAAATAATAGTTCTATGTCAATTAGGGTTGCTGAATAAATAAAAAAAAAGCATTTCCGAATTTCTTATTTCTTCTTTTTGCTGTGCTTCTTTTGCATATTTGCTTGCATTCGTTTGAAAAATCATAGACACCGAATTTTAAAAACATAAAATTAAATCACTCAAAAAGCTCAACATAAATTAAAATTGAAAAAAAGTTAAAATTGGGTTACAAAACACACACCGATATAAATATATATATAATATAAAAATATTTTTTTATGAATAAAATATAACAACAATAACAACAAAAACATCGATAACGTAGAAAAGATTTAATACTCATTTGCGTAATAACGTAACGTAACGAAACGTAATGTAATGTAACACGTAACAATTAACATTATAGGAAATTTGATAAATGTAGAACGTTTTTTATTGTTATCAGTGTTTAAAACTTGATTAATTTAAATGTTCTGAATAATTTATATGTAATTAAGTAAGTAATATATAAAATTATAGTATTAGTATTTGTAGAGGAATTAGTAGTAGTAGTAGTAGTAGTAGTAGAAGTGGTAGTATTAGTTTTAATAGAATAGTAGTAAGTAAGTATTAAAACATTTAAACGTTTGTTCACATTAATAACTTTTTTAAACAAATACTTTTTTGATGGGTTGCATTTTTTTGTTTTTGGTTTTGGATTAAGTAGTATATAAATAAGTAAAAAGTAGTTTTGTTTTTTGTAATTTTTGAATATTGCATTTTTAAATGCAATCGCTACCTAACAAGGGGATTGCATCAGATACTTGGGGCAATGTCTCAGCTACAAGGTTGAGAAACACTGTGAGCGATAGAAGAATTGTAACTCCTGAAACAAAAGAATTTATAAAAGAAATCATAGTAGTTTTTGCTGTTTTTGGGTAGATTTTTTTTTTGTAATAAAATTAAATTCATTTGGTTTTTTATATAAGTTTAACATTATCTTTTATTTATTATTAAAATAAAATTTTAATATTTTAGTTTTAAAATTATGCTGCTCTTGTTGTTTTAGTTTTTAATGTTTGTACGTTTATGTTTGACATAGTTGAGATTTTACTCTACTATGTCATATTTATTTTGTTTATGTGAACACATAAAATGACAACAAAATCAATGCGGGTGACTTTGAGTGCTGGCAGGGAGTCAAGGGTAGAGGGCTGGGGAAGGGCTTAGGAGTCAGAGTGTTGTGTGTTCATAAGATCATAATATATATATATATATATATAAATAAAACAAATTTGAAAGCTTTTCTAAAGTTGAACGATGGTATGTAAAAAATTGTAAATTTTAACTGGTTCTTAGGATTTCGAGTTTTTTGTTTTATTATTATTTTCATGTAATAAAAATGTTTTTTTGCACACATGTTGCGCTTTTTGCTTGTACTACTTATTCAAGAGCTTCGCATTTGAAGCTTTACAATTTCTGTGGGTAAATTTTTTTATCTTGACTTTTAAGCTTTTTACAAAATCGGAAAGTTGAATGAAGTTATAGGATAAAAAAATAAATGATCCGTAGAAACTCTTGCTTTAAGTCTCATCTTAAAAACTTTTTATTAGACTAATTAAAAGAATTCTTCTAATATTCCTGACATTTTGAATTTTTTCTAACTATTCAAATTTTTCAAAACTCATTTCTGCACTACTTTTGATTATTGCTCTTTAAGGCTCTATTTATAAAGTGATCTTCAATAATCTTGCTTAACAATGACAGTGGCAATGACAATGACAATGCCAGTGACAGTGACAATGACAATGACAATGACAATGACAATGACAATGACAATGACAATGACAATGACAATGACAATGACAGTGACAATGACAATGACAATGACAATCACAATGACAATGACAATGACAATGACAATTACAATGACAATGACAATGACAATGACAATGACAATGACAATGACAATGACAATGACAATGACAATGACAATGACAATGACAATGACAATGACAATGACAATGACAATGACAATGACAATGACAATGACAATGACAATGACAATGACAATGACAATGACAATGACAATGACAATGACAATGACAATGACAATGACAATGACAATGACAATGACAATGACAATGACAATGACAATGACAATGACAATGACAATGACAATGACAATGACAATGACAATGACAATGACAATGACAATGACAATGACAATGACAATGACAATGACAATGACAATGACAATGACAATGACAATGAGAATGACAATGACAATGACAATGACAATGACAATGACAATGACAATGACAATGACAATGACAATGACAATGACAATGACAATGACAATGACAATGACAATGACAATGCCAATGACAATGACAATGACAATGACAATGACAATGACAATGCCAATGACAATGACAATGACAATGCCAATGACAATGACAATGACAATGACAATGACAATGACAATGACAATGACAATGACAATGACAGTGACAATGACAATGACAATGACAATGACAATGACAATGACAATGACAATGACAATGACAATGACAATGACAATGACAATGACAATGACAATTACAATTACAATGACAATGACAATGACAATGACAATGACAATGACAATGACAATGACAATGACAATGACAATGACAATGACAATGACAATGACAATGACAGTGACAATGACAATGACAATGACAATGACAATGACAATGACAATGACAATGACAATGACAATGAAAATGACAATGACAATGACAATGACAATGACAATGACAATGACAATGACAATGACAATGACAATGACAATGACAATGACAATGACAATGACAATGACAATGACAATGACAATGACAATGACAATGACAATGACAATGACAATGACAATGACAATGACAATGACAATGACAATGACAATGACAATGACAATGACAATGACAATGACAATGACAATGACAATGACAATGACAATGACAATGACAATGACAATGACAATGACAATGATAATGACAATGACAATGACAATGACAATGACAATGCCAATGACAATGGCAATGACAATGACAATGACAATGACAATGACAATGACAATGACAATGACAATGACAATGACAATGACAATGACAATGCCAATGACAATCACAATGACAATGACAATGACAATGACAATGACAATGACAATGGCAATGAATCTGGTATGCAGATTTACAGTTTTTGTGCAACTTGCCAAAGAGCTGACCCATGTGCAAAAAATTTACCACATATTTTTAGGAACGTTCATATAACTTTTCTTCTAAATTTCATGGGAAAATCAACAGCTCTTTTGATAGTAACTTTTATTTTCATTTTTTTTAATATCGAGATCGTTAAGGACTCAGTAGCAATACTCGTATTATTATGCTACTGGTTTCATGAAAATTTTGACATATGTATTATAAAATTTTAATATTTGCATCTCCTTGATCTAGATGTGTCAACAATGTGTAAGAATGTTTATTTTTTCCCCATTATAGATTCAGCTTCCTAACTAACAATTGAACTTCCCAGAAGCTATTGAGATGAGCACTTCCCCTCCATCGTAAGCATTTATATAAAGCTTCTTCGAAGATCGTCTGGAGCATGGCAAAGTTATAAGGTAGGCTCAAATAAGAGTAAAAGGAAACTGGATGTCAAAGTCAGTTGTTTGAAATTTAGTTTTTCTAATCGTTGTTGTTGCCTTTTTCATTTGACGTTTATGCCGCTTACAGCTATGTTATTGCAAAACATGCTTTGTTTGATCAGACATTTTGAAGTGAACTTATAACTGTGTTATTATAACCACTTTAGAGGTTCGCTCTCTTTGAAACTGTTTCTCTCACAAGTAAAATTGTAGCTGCTTGGAAGCTTACTCTTCCAAGCATACGAGTACTCTTTTTAAATCGCATCTCTATTGCCTTTACTCAGCACTTTAACGAGGTTCCGCTCTCATATAAACAGCCTCGATCTCACAAGTCTATTTAGAAATGTGCTTCGCTAAAAGCTTTACTACATTTTCAGCATTTTTACAAGGGGTGGCAACCTGCAAGCCAATATAGCAGAGAGTCGATTTTAGATACTTTTGAAAATTTTTCTGTACTATTTTTTTTTTTTTTGGAGAATTCAAATAATTTCTAGTTTAGATTGTGGCTTTTTAGTTCCTTTTACCAACGTATGCAGCAAATCAACAATACGTTGATTTTATGATTAATTCTGATCAAAAAAGGTATGGGGTGCCAATCTGCAAGTATCTCACCTAATATTTAACTTTTTTCTCGGAGAGTTAAAAGTTCCTTTTTACTATACTTTCAAGTGCACACTCTATTAAAAGTTTTCTATGCTAAAAATATTTCCTTAAATTTTAAAATTTAAAAAAGTTTTGCTTTTGTTAAGTAATTTGTAGATGTTCTCTATATTGAACCAAAAAATCAAAGAATTGGTCCAAGGAATGATTCTGTGTTTCAATGGATCTCTGTTCATTGGCTCCAAGAAAAAGTTCTTTGATTTAATTAACTTTTTCTTACTCCCAAAGAAGGCAGTCTTTAAATGAATGCACGAGTTGATTGATTTCAAGGTTTTTACAGTTTAATGAATCCTCTCTTTGAAAGTAATAACTATTTCCTTGATTTAGTATTATCTTTCGAAGCTTTTCTTATATTATTTGAATCGAAAAGCTATGAAAAACTCTTCGTAAGCTGATATGGAAAAAGCAAAAGCTGATATGGATATATCTCGTTTACATCGAAAGTTCGTTTGCAACGATTTTTTATCGAAGAAAACTTCGTATTTTTTTCCTAAATGGCAATCAAAAACCGAAAGTTAGTTCATATCAGTGTTATCGCTTTAGTTATAATAAAAGTAAGTTTGAAAGCGCCACAATAGGTATCCGAAAATATCCACCTTACAGTAAAAAAGTGAAAAAGTTAATTTTTCTTCGCTTTTGTGTTGAAGTATTAATCGCTTTAGAATCGTAAATTAATAATTTTACGAACAGGGGCGAGCCTTCGCTTACGAAGTAAACATTAAGTCCGCCAAAAGTATTTTTTTCGAATAGTAATCGATATCAAAGTCAGTAGTTATCATCGCGAATTATTCGTAAATTTTTGGATATCGAAGCTTTGGATACCGGATTTTGCGGCGGGTGGGTATATTTGCTTCAAGTTGCAACACATTGCTTAAAGTTGCAGCAAAAACTGTTCATACATATCTAAGTAAATTTTCCAACTTTCCCACGCAAATTTCAAACTAGTTCAAGTTCATAAACGTATACGTGTGAATGCAGCAAAAAATGCTAAATATTTAAAAATTTATTTACATTTCGAAATTCGCAGAAAATAGCTAAAATTAACTTTTCAACTTTTTAAAAGCTTTCAATGCAAACTTCCGGTGCAACTCACAGATAGCATGACCAGAAGTTCACTGGGTGTAAGACAGATAGTGTGTGTGTGTGTGTGAGAGAGAAAAAGAGACAAATTAAAAAAGAGCGAGACAGAAAGACAAGAGACAGGCAAGACTGAAAAACATGTTGCGGGCGGCACAAAACGGAAGTAAGCTTAAAAATCTCGCTGCACAGCAAGTATTAAAAGTATTGAACCTTAAGGCAAAAAAAAAAAATTTAAAAAAAATAAAAAAAATATATAAGGTAGTAAAAAATTTAATTAAAATATTGACGCCAACATGTTTTGGTCTCCAGAAACGTGTTACACTGCGAACACCCAAACATCTACCGGTGGCATGAAGTTGATGGTTAAGAGTTTAAAACGCATGCTGCAAGTAATATTCTAGCACTGCAATAAAATTTGTGGCATCCACATTCACTCCCACCCCTCCCCATCCTAACAACAAAGCAGTCGCTGCAATCAAAACTAAACAAGAAGAAATGGAAAATATGGAAAAAAATACAGAAAAGAACAAAGCTTAAACAAACTTCAAAAATCATTTGCCACGATTTGCACTTCGTATGCGGACAGCTACAAAAGAGAATTGTTGCATGGGCGGTAGAGGCGTGGTACATACACGGAAGGACAGCCGGACAGACACTCAAACATGATGCTGCTGCTGCTGCACGTTGACTGCATTTCAAAGCCATTTAATTTAGAACGTGATTTGTTTGGCGCCCCCACTCAGCATGAAGTTGCCGACGCCTGAGGAGCAGGGAATGGCAAACACATGAATCCACCAACAGCGACGCGCAAAAATCGACGCATATAGACAGTGAAGTTATGTATGTGTGAAGAGCGGGGAGAAGGGATGAATGGGTGCAGATGTACAGTGCCATGCATGCACGCTGCAGGCATTGCTGAGTAATTTTCATCAAATTCGAAAGTTTTCTATTTTTTATTTTTTATTTGTTTTTTTTTTTGCTTTTTTGTGTTGCTCGAATAGACTTCGAACGGGTTTTACACTTGCCAAACAGACACACTCAAACAACCTATACCAACACACACAAGGTTCTGTTAGCTCTCGTGCTTTGGCGGAAGTTAAATTACAAAAGTTTGCATTCGCGCAAAACTTCAGGAAGATTCAGGCGCTGAGATTTATTTGCTTGCCTCTGTTGCGGCAGGCGCCATCAATGGGCCAGTAGGAAATTTTGCACTCTTCTTAAATGTTCAAAGTTTGCACAGTTTATTGATTCACTTATTTGAACTTCAATTAGCTGTTTGCATTAAGAATAAGTATAGAGAGGAAAAGTTCTGCAAAACTATACGAAGTGAAATGCGATGGATCGATGGAAAAAGTTTATGTTTTAAAGTTTTAGGTTATTAAAATCATTTCATTTAAAATTAGAGGTAAATTCAAATTTTCATTATACTTTTGAGCTAAAGTAGTTTGTATTTGTAGCCAGAGATTCAATAAACAATAAAACAACAAATCACTTCAAATTCTTAGTGAAATGTTTTTAGTGTCTTGAGAGATACTAACTATTCGGAGAAAATTTAAATTTTTCAAACTATTTTTGAATGATATTAAATACATTTTTTTACAACTTCATATCTGAGATCTTGAGTGTTAAATAATTAATATGGGTATTCACGATCCGGAGCTCTTTGTAGAGCTCTGGTGCAAAAGAGCAAAAGTGAAACAAAAAAAGAGCTCTACAATAACAGAATACACGTGCTGTCAAAACTGCACTTTTTTGCACAAGCGAACTTACGATACTCTGTAGTTCTTTTGTAGTGCGCTTGAGCTCTTGAGTTCATTTTGTGAATTTTTGACAGCAAATATATAGTGATGGTGTATTGTGTACAGTTCGCAGTACCAATTTCTTTTGAATGTCTAAAGCAATATATTAAACATTGGTGAATTGGTTGCACGGTGAATTTTAATAATTTTATCTATATTATTGAAACATCAATTTATTAAAGCTGAAATATGACAAACCGGTAATTAGCACAACATAATACAAATATTTGGTACAAACATGTTGGTTATGAACTCGGTTCCACATCACTAACTGTCAAAGCACTTTAATTTTATTATTTTCTTCAAAAAATTCGACACAAAAAATGGCAGAGAAAATAAAAATTGAACGAAAACGTGAAATATAAATAATAAATAAATACTAAAATTCATATAATCTAAATAAACAAAAGATAGCTGATTGAATTCTACTTCCATTGCTAGGTCTGTGTATGGGATGTGTTCGCAGTTTATTGCGCTTTTTTACTCTTTTGCACAAGAGCTCAACAAAGAGCTCCTGATCGTAAATACCTCTAATGTGTTTTAAATTTACCACAATTATATTTTTTTTTTAATTTTTACTCATAAATTTTATTTATGAAACTTATTTTTTCATTTTACTTATCACACTTTAGTTTGACAAGATATTTTAAAAGATATTTTTAAATCTTTAGACCTTAAAGATATTTTTTTTCTTTGCAATTTTCTTAATACTTTTGTGCAGTTTTTGTAATATTTTTGCCTTGTTTTTTTTTGTATGGTTGTTTCTTATATAGTGAAAATTCAATAGATAACTTTAAAAAATGGTGAAAGTTGGAAGAACTTCATTTCTTCAAAGTAAATTGAAAATTGGACAGCACCATGTAGTATTTCATCATTAAAATTAATTAATTTAAGCGACATGGAAAGCGAATTAAAGTTTGCACAAGTATATGGAAAAACATTTTTTTAAAACTTTTTTTCCGTAAAATTCAGAAGAATAATGCGAAAAAGCAGATTTTTTCGTTTTTTCTTGTTCCATCCACGATAAAACGAAATCTTTTACGATAACGATAATTTTTTAAAGGCCTAATTGCGCACTTTTAGAAAACAAAAAGCATGTAAATTTCGCAATATTCTAAAACATTCAATTATGCATTCAATGACACCAAAATCTTTGTGAACAATCTAGAATGAATTGAGTTACATTCTGTCAAAAAAGTACTGGGAGCTGGTCAATAAAATACAACTTATTTTGTAGTCATTGAAATTTATTGTATTGCCTTTCAAATTGGTCCCTTCCGTAATGAAAAACTTGTACAAAAGAATAATAAAATTATCAAAATATTTTTTAAGTGCATTTTCCGGAACCGACTTCAGTTCTCAACTCGAATTTTCTTTGATGCCTTCTATCGACTTAAAACGCGTGGTTCAAAGTGGTAATTTGATTTTTGGAAAGAAACCTAAAGTCAGTCGGAGGCATAAAAGGTGAATACTGTAGTTGTACGATGGTATTTGCTAAGTTTTTGGCCAGCAATCCCGAACTTCATTCACAATCAAAGCCTTGTGACTAATCTTTTGAAACTAGTTGAGCGGCAATGCTTTTCATGCCCAAAAAATCGTATTCAATGGTACAAATTGATTCGCGAGACACATAAAATTCAGTTACTATCTCTCTCAAGCTTATATGACGATTTACCTTACTTTATTGATGTTAGCTTATTGAGATGAAGACGCTGAAGGCCGTCCAGAGCGGGGGAAATATTTCACCACATCTCGACCGCTTTTGAATGTACTGTATCAAACGAAAGTGTTTTTGATAAAGTTGATTTAGAATGTTTTTTTAATTGAATTCATTTTTCTGTTCGGCCGTCACCTCTCTGTAGACAATGACAATGGCAAGTCTCAGAGAGTAAAAAATGTCATGAAAAGCTTCTTGAGAACATAACCCGTTCGGAGTCGGAATAAAGCTTGTAGGTCCAGTTCTCGATCATTTGCGTTCAAACATTTCACAACACTCACAATCTATTGAACAAAAAAAGCTCGGTCAAAGTCAATTCGTATTTTTTTTTGTCATTTGCTAAAAGGCTTCAATATCATTTTCATCAATTCGACATACGAAATTTCATAAGCAATACAAAAGTTGAGACAAATTCTTTGTTCGATATTTTTATTCATTGTTAAAATCGCAAAACATACTTGAGAGGAATTGACAAAATTGAAAACTGTAAACAAACAAAATGACAGAACACGCTCAAAATTTACGTCAGAATAGAGGATAGTTGTGCCAAATTAGTGACTAAAAAATTTTCCCACAAGCGCTTTAAGCAGGCTTTTTAAATGAGCTTTTCCTGGAGCTTTTTTGACAGAATGTATATCAAATCAATCTTAAAGTTTTGGGTTTTTTTTTCTCAATTAGTTGCTTGGAATTTTCACCATACAAATAACGTACACTCTAATATTTTTATATCTTGAAGGTTTTAGACCTGAAATGCTAAATTCATTGCTTATCAGGTTTTTTCTATTCTTTTGACGTGTACATAATTTCAACGAGAGATGAAGAAGGAGAAGAAGCCGCTATCAAGCATACATTATTGATATGCCAAAATCATATATGTAAGATTTGTCAGCAAAGAATCGGAGCATTCATTTCGAATCTAAATCAGGCAACTTAAGATTCTTAAACCACTTTGAATGAGTCAATAGCCAATCTAGTGAGACTATTTCAATTGTTTCTTTAGGTTTTAAATGAGGGGCTTTGAAGTTTTCCCACTCTACTTAATCGGCTTTGGTGCCACATACACTTAAAAATTTAATTTTTCGATTTTGCGGCTTTTAAGTTAAATTACTCCGAGACAATTGATCCGATTACTCCAATTCAATTACTCCGAAATTGATAAAACAAGTTTGGATAATAATGCTTCACTAAGCAACACTATATATATTTGGGATGTTATTAACAAAGAATACTATAAAAATCTTAACAAATTTTTATTTAGATTTGACGAATGAAATTTCGTAATCTTTTATTTTCTTTCTTTTATTTTAGGTATATGTAGAATTTGATAGTATATAAGGTTTGCAGAAAAGTCCGAAATTGCTTGTTAGTTGATTTTGTAAAAAATGTGCTTCAATTTTGGCTTATTAGATGTTGTGTCTCACAATGAATTAATAAAATTTTTAATATAGAGTCAAGTTTTCTGAAGTGGAAATACCAAAAATCAACTTTTACTTTTTAAGTTTTATTGTAGAATTTAAAGACTTATGGTAAAAATAAATTTTTTAAAATTTTTTCGAAACTTATTTGTTTTAAAAGTTATAAATATTAAAAAAAATAAGCAAATAAAAATGACTGTATTTTTTTTATCGTGTTTTCTCAGTAATTTTTGAAAAAAATAATTTTTAAAAATATTTGAATCTTACTCTATGTTAGATTTTTTACATTGCAATATTTCACCATCTTCATAACTCGATTAAATTTAAAATGTTCAGTACTTAAAATTCATTCCTTAAAAATAATCTATGATAACATTTCAAGCGCAATATTTTCCTACTGACCCATTCGCTCAGCGAATGTATGAAAGGAGAATCAATCATTTATTTTGTTGCAGTCGTTAGGACACTAAAAAATCTGTTGACAATTCAACAGCTAAACATGGAAGTCAAATAAGAGTATAAGTGAGAAAGCATTCGCACTCTCTTAACAGTGGTGGACATTGCAGTAGTTACACGTGCACATACCATTAACTAAGCAAATACAAAACCAATCCCAACCGACCGCCATCACTTACGGTGTAGATATTTGAGTCACGTTAGCTTGGACCAATGTTGACAGTGTCACAGTAGAATATATTAAAAACAGTTACAATTTCTATATGATTCTTATTTTCTGTTAAGCTTGTCAGTGAGTGCTACACAAAATTTATGAAGATTTATGCAGTTGAGAGTACATTTTATATTGAAAAATAAATAAAATTTTTTCTTTCACTACGTATGAGTTATGCACGCAAAGTTTTAGTTTTTTGTTTTGTAAACATCACCAACTTCACAGTTAAAAAAATAGCACTAAGAAAGAGAAAGAGAGAGAGAGAGAAAGCAAGATAGAGTGTGTGCAAATGACGGGGCAGGCATTAGTTTGAATTGTTAAAGCTTCTTGGGTTTTGGATATGGAAAGTTTGTTTTTCGTAAAATGTGACATAATATCTTTACGCATATTATGTGGAGTTGCAACTCTACCATCTTGAAATGATCTTGAAAGCAAAATTCAAATTTTAATGAATGATTTTTCTTTTTAGTTTTTATATAAGGAAAGGTATTTAAAGAGTTTCGGTTTTTAAATATGCACAGTTTTTTGGTTTAAGGTTTAGTTTATATATTTTTAATGTTTGGTATTTAGATGATTTTGCTTAATTTATCAAAAGGAGTTTAGCTTTTATTAGGTGAAAAGGTACTTATTTAAAGCAATAAAACAATTTATGTCTATATAAATACGAGTTTTGTAGAGAATTGGTAGGTGCAGCTGTTGAAGTTTTTTTTTTGTTTTGTTTGTTAATTAAGTTGCAAGGTTTTTGCAAAAAATTTACAAAATATTTGTATTTAGTATAAAGTTTTTGTATGTTGGTGGTAACAGGTTGTTTTCAATTCAAAAGCTGTATGAAAATGCGTGTTGCATGCTTTCTAAAAGATTTCTTTATACATGTTAGGATTTATTGTATCTTTGAAGTAGCATTTGAATGTGAGTGTGGTACTTTTTTTTCAAGTATTGAAGTTAGTAGATACTTACGCCTTGTTAGAGTGATTCAGTTTTGTGCTTTTTATTTACAATTGTTAAAATATCAAGCTTGTTTGCTATAAAATAAAGAGCTTACAAAACTCTTGATTTTATGAGCTTTCGTATGGACAGCATATATGTTGGTTTTAAAATGTTTTTAGTAAGATAAAAATAAAATTGAATTATACTAAGAGAGAAAGAGAGAGAGAGCTGGTTTTGATGGACATTTTTTTGTTTTAGGAAAAAAAATCACTAAAATGGAATTACAAGGTAGTACTGAATGGTATCATTTTGGTATATTTGCTTAGCTTAAAGTTTAACTTTTATTCCAAGATATGTTTTGTACATAACATATTGATATTTTATTAAAAATTTAGCAATAGTTTTTTCAAATATGTTTTTATTTTATTATTTTCTAAAATTTTCTAATTTCTAAAATTTATTGAAAAATTTGTATTCATAAAGAGCCTTGGTTAAATTTAAAACACCCTGAAAAATCATTCCTATTTGCAGAAGCAAGTAATTGCAATGAAATCAAATTATAAGTAGTGTAGTAGTGAATCTTTCTATGTAGAAAAGTCGTTTCATAAAAACACGATTTTCGGAATAAAACTGTTTTGCATAAATTCAATCATCTTGTACTGCCCTAAAGACATGAACGGTATGCAATCATATAAGAATTCAAAAGTAATGAATTGGCATGAGATTTAAAAAAATCAATTATTTGAATGTAATTTCATTAATTTTACTCAATAAGTTGATGAGTAAAATTAGTACAACATCAAAACAGAAGCTACTTAGATAGATTTGATTACAAAATATAACATAGCATGAAAATGTCTTGTAACAATTTTAATAAAAAAAAAATTTTAAACAAAATTTTATAACAAAAAATACTTGTTGAAAGTTACTTGTTCTAAAATAGTTGCACCTTAGTTCTTATAAAATTGGTATCTTTAATAAGTCTTCTAAGACTCCACTTAATTCTTAAATATTTCAGGTCTTTGAGGTAGTACTTAAAGTCTTATTAGGCTAAATTTTTGTTTTTTTAATATGTGCTAAATAGCAACGCGCTAAACATATTTTTTTTCATACATTCCCACTAGTATACATTTCGAGTTGGTCTTCTCACAATATAAGAAAATGTTCAATAAACTCGCCTTAAAATATTTTTTGGCGCATTCTTTTACCCTCTACGAAGCGATTTTGTGATGTGTCGAACTTAAGGCTCCATAGATTTATTCGAAAAAATGCCTTTTGTTGGGCAAAATACCATTTTTTGTATGAGAAAGATCCTTATTTCTCAAAATTCAAAAAATTCTTCTATTGATTAATATCTGAATACAAAATTTTGAGAAATCTTTAAGAGTATTCGAGTTCTGGATATTTTTGTGCCATTTTTTGGATACATCTGGATACATTTGGATTTTTGAATTGAACTTTTGATATTTAGCCACCGTTGGAAAGCTAATCGAATTTTGTACACATATCTGGGGCCAACTTTTGATGTTTCTGAACAAAGTTAACTTTTTGAGGATGGACATAAGGACCCTCGTCTTGGTTTTTGTTTACATTTAGTTTAGGGTTTGACACATTGAAAAATTGCTTCGTGGAGGATACTAAAATGATCCAAGGAACAATTTAGTTCAAAATTATAAAACAAATTTTTCATAGATTCAGTTTAGTATACAGGACTGTTTGATACATTTTTGGGATATGAATGCATTTTGAAAAATTTTCTAAAGAAATATCTTGCACGATTTCAATGTTCGTAGAGCTGATTGATACAAATATACTAAACTATTTCGATTTAAATTATTTTATGCACAATCCTTGAAATCTCTTGAAATTTGACATTTGGGATATATGCACTGCAATATGCAATATAACGGATAAAAGTTGTAAAAGCTCGGATCACAAATCGGATTGAAAAACTGTAAAACTAGAGCTGAGGCTTGATTTTATCCTTGCTGCATTTGATATGAACACATGGAGTTTAATTGGCTTAAAATGCCTGAGAAATACTTACTATACCAGCTGGCCTTATTCCAAGAGCGGAATAAGTCCTTGGTTAAAGTAGAATAGAATAGAATAAAATAGAAACTTTCCCGGATTGGGCAAAAAAGTATATAACTTAACGGAGGAAAATTGATCAATAATGTTGAGTTTGATGAGTTAAGATTTGCTATGTAAGGGAGAGGTTAGCAAGTTGCTCAGGTCCGTAAGTTTGCCCACCATGTTTTTTTATATTTATTATGTTAGTACGCCAAATATTTTAGTGTTCATTGTGGAGTTACGTTATAAGACGCGCTGATCGTGTTTAAGTCAGACACAGACAAAAATTGTTTACTTCCGAACGTCATGTATGTGAATTTCATGTATTTTATTGATTCCAGAAAATGTAAAAAATTTTAATTAATATAATAAATATAATGAGATTAAATAACAATATACAAAATTAACTGGAATATAGCTAGTTAATGAACTTGATGAAAGTTTGTGCTTTTTTTGATACATTTTTCTGCATTTAAAGACAATTATATATATTACATTTTTAATACATTTCAAGTTAAATATTGTAAAATTTTCAATTATTATTTCATGAACGATGATAATTCTTGATTTCTATTTTCGTTGTAGATATACTTAGAGTCTATCCAAAAACATTTTTAGTTGTGCCAACCTACGGACTTAGTTTCAAAAGCATGATTATAAATCATTTTAAAAATCGGCTGAATTTTTTGATTTTGCAGAAACAATTTCAACATTGAAGTTAGTTGTTAATATCAACTTTCTTATGTGTATTAACTTTTTAAAAATGTTAATTTTCCCATATTTCATGAACCTAAACGAAAATTAAGGCTGACCTACGGACCTATCCCTTGCTCGGTTTAATCTTAAAAACTCTTTCCTTTTAGAAAAAAACTTTCGAGAATCTTTCCAAAATATGTAGATCATATAAATATTTTCTAAGCTTTTAAACTATCAGTGGTTTCTATGTAAGCCGTTGGGTAGGAGAGGAATATAATTCGAAGTGTTTTATATCAACTCTTCCAAACGCAGGACGCAGTATAATGGTTAGAATACTTTATTATATTGAAGAAAAAGTATGTAATGTAAATTAGTGACTTATTTTGCTAGGTCGTCTTCGAAAATTTAAGCAAATATAAATTGTGAATTTATTAATATGATTGATACGGCAAAGTTGTAAGCTTAAACTTAATTTTATTCCTTGCTAAAATTCTATTCAGTCTTTATATTATATGCAATTTTACAGAGCAGTTTTTTAGCCTCTACTGTTAATGAGTAAATCCGTTATATTGCCTCTCTAGAGCTAAATAACGATTATTACTTGAGACAACAATAAATTATTTTTCAGCGATTAATGGACATCAATTGGAACGATGAAAATAAAAGAAAATAAAACCGTTATATTGTCAGAATCTAAATTAAGAATACAAATCTATTTTAAAATTTTGTTTTTAACTTTCGATAGGTTTTAAGGCAGTGGTCGGTAAAATTAAAAGTAAGACTGTATTGGAAAGTGAAGAGAAGCTGCCAGTGAAAAAAATTGTCTGCTTCAAATCGGTCATCTATATCAGTACTATCGTCAAAGCATATCAGAAAAAATAATAAGTGTATTTCTTCAGTAAGGCGACCTGTGGTTCTGGTTGACAAGGCGATAGACTCCATAATAGCACTCGATTCACTATCGAGTCTTCGCAAAGTTTTATTAAAAAGTTGTTGTATGAATATACCATCTGAAAATGGTCTCCCTTGTTTTGATATTTCTACACTTATAAGAGTCGATATTGACAATTTTAGCTACAGCAAATGTTCGTATGTATTTTTATTTTTTTCACTTTTTTTTTTCTTTCTTTTTCAAAAAGCTTTTTCCTTTGTAAGTTACAATATAAATAAATTCCTTATGTGTTTTCATGATTTGTTCCGTTTTTTTTTTTTTCAACGACATATAGCACACATAGCGTTTGGAAGCATGAAGTAGTTTTCGCTTGTTGCATTTTTTTCCATATTTGCTCGAAAAATTATTTCAGTGTACAGACAAATCAATTACGTATCATCCGGAACAATGCGGCTTCATCACTGGTTGTTTGTCAAATGAGCGAAAGAGCATAAGAATACGTGTGACTCTTAGCAAAGCATGTGCTTCATGGGTGCCGACCACTGTTTTAAGGCAATTAGTTGTGGTAACAAATAACTTAATAATAGTGGATGAGCCAAAAGAATTTTTTTTTGTTATTGAAGCCAAGGCTCATTAATACAGGTTAAGTCGCTTGAGAGAAGCTCGGTCGAACTGTCAGAATGGATAAAAGGTAATCCAGAAAAAAAAAACCTGAATCTGTACAATTTTTAGCTAACAGCTACTTTGACAGTTCGAGCAAAGGCAGAAAAAGACTGCTTTTCTCTCAAGTGTCTTAACCTATATTAATGAACATTGATTGAAGCTATAGGGTGGGACATTTATACAATAGGCATCTGGCAACTTTATCAAGGCTAGTCATAAGGGGAGATCAGAGGCAGTAAAATAGAATGGACCCCTTAGTGAGTAAAGAAAAAGTCAGCTGTTCGCGGTCTCAAAAGTTGGAGAAACTCTTAAAAACGATTTATGGATACCAATTTTTAAATTGGATAAAATTCCATGAAAAATTCTTGATTCTCCTAAAGCTAAGTGACTTTTGGTATTGGAATCATAGGTATATTGTCAAATTTTTCGGTAAATCTAGTATTGTAGAACCTTCATTTGAATAAATCATCAAATTTTCGAAAAATCTCTTTCGAATTGATCCCTAGAGTGGTCAAATATATGAGCTTGCCCTTTTATTTTTTATGTTTCAACACTTCTTCAGTCTGCCATCCTTTTAGGGGTCACCATATAAAAAAAACATGGAAACATGAAAAGTTCATATCTCTCCCGAATAGACAATTAGAGGTGTGAAATATATGAACTGCTCTTATTATTTTTTGTTTTTCAACATTTTTTTTGAGCCATCTGCCACTCTTCTGGGGGTCCCATACAAAAACCATGGATTATAGTTAATTTTACAGCCAAATTGATTCCTAGTCGGGCCAAATATATGACCTGGTCCTAATATTTTTAACCTTTCAACATTTCTTCTGAACCATATTCTTCTGGGGGTCCCCAATATTTGCGTGGTAGCTGAATGAGAAATGCAGGCACTAACAGTGTGAGGCTTAACAGTGCTAACGTTAACAGTGATGACATTGACACTGGTGGCAATATAAAATTGCTGACGTTAACTTTGCTGAGTTTTTTCAAACACGCTCTTGGAATTAAAATTTGCTCCAATTTGATAAAAGGATGTAGAAATAATTTTTAAGAGCCCCTCTAAATTTTGATACCCAGAAAAGCGGGATCGAAATTTTGATCCGGTCTACTGTACAGGTAGACAGGTCCTGTACAGGTACAGGTCTACTGTACCAGCATTAAGAGATCACCATCAATATCGATTCGTGACCATTCTCCGTAGTTGGGCATCTCTTGCACGTTTGTCCGTCTCATAAATTTTCTGATCTGAAGTTAACTCAAATTTAAATAATGTATCAGCTTTTATCGTTCCACAAGTCATATCGTTCGTGTTATACGAATTTCGGGGTGAACATGGCTCAAGCAAATGATAAAATTTGTCAAAAAACTATTATGAGCGATGAAGCTCATCTTTCTTTGAGTGAAGCAGTAAATAAACAAATTCTACGCCAATGAAAACCCTCAATTAATTCAAGAGGAACCTTTCCACAACCAAGGAAAGGTTCACTAGACCGTTCTTCTTCTAAGACGACGTTGGAGCAACAGTAACCATTACTGGAGAGTGTTATCGGGTCATGATAATAGGTTTTTTTAAAAAAAATTCTTACTGATTACAGCATGGACAGCTATGGTTTCTAACAAGATAACACCCAGCTCACACAACCCCATTTTGCGTCATTTGTTCGACGGTGGCTTCATTTCGAAAAATGTTTGTTTTGACTGACTTCTACGATTGCCCAACTTTACGCCTCCAGACTTCTTCCTGAGGGATCATTTGAAGCCTAAATCTTATGTCATCAAACCACGGACCCTGGAATCATTAAAATACAATATTCAACAGGAATTGTCAGCAATAAAGCCCAAAACATTACGGGTTGAAGTTATGGAAAATGGAAAGAAACATTGTTCTTTTTTCACTGGCTGTGACCATTTACGCGATATTATATTCCACAAGTGATCAGAACAAATTTGCAAGGTTCAAACTAAATGAGAAATCATTTTACAGAAAAAGATTTAATTTTTTCTTATAGTTATTACTAAAAACATTACGAAGATTTAAATGGTTCACACCATATATCGAAACAAATGTATGCCTGCTTTAAAACCGTTTGAAAGCCTCAAAATTAAAAAAAATACATATTTTACTCGCATCAGGATTTGAACCCACGACCACCAAAGCTTTCTTCTCTTATTGAAGCCGTAAGCTTATGGAGCCTCGTAATCTTGGCCCAAAATTTGAAATTTCGGAGATTCCCGAAATTTTATTGCTAGCATGAACTCTACTTTTTTTGTCCTGGCGCAATATTGGCACACAATTAGAAATTTTTTAAATTTGATTGGATGCTTTCTTGAAAAAAAGAAATGAATATATTAGTGAATATGAATCATTTAAGAGTTTTGTATGCCCTAAGTACGATTAAAGGTCCTCTAGTATACCGAAATTTAAGAGATATAAGGGTTTAAATGTGGTAATTACATGTAACAGAATTTCTTTAAATCGTATAGAAATCCGTACCTGTAGCTAACTCCAAAAATTCTTTAAACTATTACATTTGGTGATCTTGTGATTTAAAAACTTTTATTTAAAAATTTTATTTAAAAATCTGTATTGGCATAAGACCGGCATATTTGAAAGTTCGTGATGGTTTCTTAATAAAAGTTTACTTTTCGATTTACTTATCAACACCTATATATTGAAAAAACTTAAACTAAAAAATTATTAATCAATTATTTAAAAATTTTATACTAAATAAATAAAAACACAATCTAAATGTATGCTTAAGTCTTTTAAGGTAACACACTCTCAACTTGTAAGCTTGTAATTCCATTTTAAGTTTTTGTTTTTTCTTATCAGATTTGGATTTAAATAGTCGATACTCCAAGAAAATTTATAATTCCATATATAATATTTTGATCAGCTTTAATCTCTAAAAGCCCTTAAAACTTGTTAAAAATTATAAATAAAAATATGTGAACTTTTGAAGTTAATCCATTTCATCGAATGAAAAATACCTGCCAATGCAGCTTTCAACATTCAAAAACGCCTCGCATAGTACTTAAAGGGCGTTCTCTAAAATCTCACAAAAATATGTATATATTTACATACGACGATGACAACGATGATGAATTTATGAGTTTATTAAAAAATATCGCAGTTCAGAAATCGCTGGCTTTATACGCCAAAAAATTTAAAATATTGCCATTGCTTATGAGTAAAAACTTCTATAAACTCAGATTATTTTTTTATTATTTTTGTTGCTTTCCTCAAACGTACCAAGTATCAAATGACATATAGCAACATCTGTAGCGTTAAAAACGCATATACGTTAACAAAATATGTACAAGGATAATCTTGGGATTTTTTTTTTGTATGCCATTTACAAATGCTGTATGTTGTTGCATGAGAGAAAAAAGTACTACAAGTGAGACTCGCATGACATTTAGGTATGTTGAATGCATTTGCTTTATTTTTTTTTGATGCTATTGTAGAGCAATTTAACCGAGTTTCTATATTTGTAGATGTTGCTGTTGTTTATTGTTGGTTTGTACGTTTTTATATAGTTTTTACTGTACGAATGTAAATTTCGTTTTATTTTCTTTGTTCATTTGATAACTTTGTTTGATGGCGGGTAGCGAAATAAAGGCTTTTTTTGGATTCTTTTTTTAAGTTTTTTGTTTTGTTTTTTCTTATTTAAATTTTTACACTGTTCTTTAATAATATTTTTAAAAAATAATCCAGATGATTTTTGATTATTTTTATTTACATTTACATGAAACTTTGAGAGTATCAATTATGTTGTGGGGAATAGTGAGTGAGACGGGCTTTAGTGGCTGAGCAATGCGTGTTGAATTTAAAATGAAAAAAAAAAATTGAGAAAGTTTGAAAAACACAAAACAACATTAAAACAAAATTTATATCAAAGTATAAAAATAAATTAATATAAAAAGCTTTTAAACCTGGTCACCTTAGCAGAGAGCAAAAGTTAAGTAAAGAGTCTTTTGGAAACGTTGTTTTTAGAGCGAGCTAGCGGACATAATGGTTTCGTTGATATACAGTGTAGCAAACTTTAAAATCAATCAAAATCAATCGAAATCAATCAAAACATGCGATCAATTCAAATAATGTAATGATTCACTTAATTCAATCAATTAGTCAATTCAATTAAATCAATCAATTCAATCAATTCAATCAATTCAATCAATTCAATCAATTCAATCAATTCAATCAATTCAATCAATTCAATCAACTTAATCAATTTAATCATTTAAATCAATTCAATCAATTTAAGCAATTCAATCAATTTAATCAATTCAATCGATTCAACCAGTTCAATTAATTCAATTAGTTCAATCGATACAGTCAATTAAATCAATGCAATCAAAGCCTTCAATTCTTTGAATAAAATAAATTCAATCAATTCAATAATTCAAATAAATTCAATCAACTCAATCGACTTAATCTATTCAATCAATTGAACCATTTCAATCAATTCAATCAATTCAAACAAATCAATCAATTCAATCAATGCCTTAAATTTTATCAATCAAATAAATTTAATAAATTCAATAAATTCAATAAATTCAATGAACTCAATCAAATCAATCAGTTCAATCAATTAAATTAATTCAATGAATTCAATCAATGAAATCAATGTCTCAATTCTTTGAATCCAATAAATTCAATCAATTAAATCAAATCGATCAATTCTGTCAATTCAATCAATTTAAGTTGTTCAATAATTTCAATCAATTCAATCGATTTAATCAATTCAATCAATTCTATAAATTCAACCAATTCAATCAATTCAATCAGTTCAACCAATTCAATCAATTCAACTTCATTCAATTTAATCAATTGAATCAATTCAATCAATTCAAATATTTCAATCAATTTACTCAGTTCAATTCAATCAGTACCTTCAATTCAATCAATACAATTTATTTAATCGATTCAATCAATTCAATCAAGTTAATCAATTTCATCCATTTAATCTTTTTGAATAGATCTTAATGAATCATATCAGGTTTTTGAATATATTCTTTGCATTTAGAAGTCATTGAATCTATGGGTCAATGAAGTAATGAATAAACAAATGAATGCAGGAATGAATCTGTGAGTCAAATAGTATACTAATCAAAGAAGAATAAATTATAAAATCGATGCATGAATGAATCTTCAAATCAATGAAACAATAAACCTTTGAATATATTAAGCAATGACTCGTTAATCTACGAATCAGTAATTTCGTCTTTGATTCGTATACATAGTTCTTTAGATCTTTGAGTCTTAAAATCAAAGAATTTATAAACCAACAAAAAACAAATTTTCTGAATAAGTTAGCCTATGAATCACTAAAATTATGCATATGAATCTATTAACTATTTGGATCTTTAAATTTGTAGTAACATTTGAATTTATCAATTAATGAGTGAATGAATTTTTGATTCATAGAATTTATGATTCATTAATTAGTTGATGACCTGAAGCTATGAAGCTATGAACATTTGTAACTATCAATCAATGGCTCAACAAATCACATTGAACTAATTCATTTTCAAATCTCGGTCTCAACGTATGAATCATATGAGTCTTTGAATCAATTAAATCGTCAGACCCCTCTAAATGTAAATCAAAAAAGTTTTGATTTTTAAAGTCAACGAATTTATGAATTTGTTAATTTTATAATTAGAGAAACTTTAAATCCATGAATCATTTAATAAATCAATGTTTGAATCTGCAAATTTCATGGTTGGTGGTTTCATGGCATGGTTCTTTGACGAAGAATTTTCTTTGAATTTTTTTATCCATGTGATGTATATAATTAAGAAATCAATCAATAATAAATATATTTAATATAAATCATTAAAACGATGATTTAATGAATCAAATAATTTTTGAATGTATGAATTTATAAATATTTAATTTTTTTATTCATGAGTCTTAAAATCTATGAATCAATTAATTAATGAATCAAAGTTTCAACGAATCATAGAATTAGTGAATTATTGAACCAATCTCGTATAAATCTTGGTATGGGAAAGCATATTAATGAATCTATGAAACTTTAAATCACAATTATCTTTTTGTCTGTAATTCAATGCATCTTTCAATGTATGAATATAAAAATAAATGAAAAGTATTTGAATCAAACTTTGAAATAATCAATCAATCAATCTATCTAGGTATCTGCTTATTTTAATTCAAGAATCAATAATTTTGTCAATCGGTCTATGAGTTTATAAAATCTTAAGTCTATTTTAGTTTAATTAATTCATCTATCAAAAAAGAGATCTTTGAATCTGTTAACTTTTGAATCAAATAATATTTTTATCCTAATATTACTATGAATTTATAAAGCTTGCAATCTATAATTTATACAATTAAGTTTTTATTCAATAAATCAATTTATCTAAGAATTTATCAATTTTTCAATTTGAAAGTTATACATTTAAAGAGCGTTTAATATAGCCATATATCAAAATTTTTAAAATAAGCTGACCAGGTTTATTTATCAATTCTCAAACTTAACGGTAAATTTTTTTATATGTAATTTTTTGTTGTTAATTTTTTTTTTATAATTGCAACTGAAACAAAATGATAATTATATTTAACACTGCAAAAAGTTACACCGTAAAATAAAATTATATAAAACCAGCTAATTGATTTCTTTTTTTATATTATTTAAAGGCATAAACATGTCGCAAGACACAAACAAACAGTAATCGAATGAATAATAATGCAACTAAAACATTTTTTTTTTTTTTTTGAAACATGAATATTCTTTAGAGTGTATAAACATCAAAGGAAAAATATTTCTCTCTGGCATATTAAATTTTTGACATTGTATTAAGTTTAAAATAAAAAATAAACAAAAAATAATTAATTAAAAACAAGGTTATAACATAAATAAAATACCAATTCATGACAAATTTTAACGCAATTCGCGTTGCTTCAGTTATTTTGGACTAATTTTTAAAACAACGCAGCAATTTGACTTTTGATTGTCTTTTCAGCTAGGCTTACTACAAGTGTGAAACAAACATTCATACATATAAACATTCGCCATACGAAGGCATCAGGATTTGACACTATTTTCATAAAAATATTGATAGAAAAAAGAAATTGTGGGTCAAAAAGCCAAATTGCTGTGAAAAATATAAAAAAATTTAAATAACTCGTATATAAAAAAATCTTGAAGTTTAGGCATGTTAATACAAATCCATTACAAAATAATTATTCTATTACTTTTTTTTTGTTTTTTAAGCAAAACTAGCGTGTTTTCTTGCAGTTTTATTTCTAAAGAGAAGAGATAGAGATAGAGTTCGATTTGTAAAGAGGCACGCTTCGAAAACAGTTTTAGTTTCGTTTTGCAGAAATTTTTGCAGTCACTTTCAAACTACAGAGTAGAAAACAAGTTGCTGCTAAACTGTTTTGTTTTTGAGTTTTTTCTTGTTGTGGGCTTGTTATAAATTGGTATTTTTTTGTAGATGTTTCGGTTTTTCTAGCATTCTCTCTATTTGTTTAGATGCGCGGCATTTTGTACAGATTATCAGTTTCGTAACTTAACTACTATTAAATCAAATAAACAAGAAAATATATTAAAAATAAAAGAAAACATTCAACTAAAATTCAGAAAAAACATTTTTTTTCTCTAAAACCTAGTTTAGTTCTTTTTTTGTCAGTGCATAGTTGACACTGCTGGTTGTACCTATAAGAGGAACAGCATCCGACGTTGTCGGCATGGATTCAGCAACGAGATTAAGAAAAACGGTTAATGAAAGTAGTATAGTAACGCCTGCAATAAAGAGAGATATAAAGAAAAGAGAAGAATAAGAAGATAAAACTGAACTATTTAACTGAACATAGAACTGAGAGTATGAAGAATGGTGCAGATTTAAAGTAAAAGCATAAAAACTGAACTTAATAATAATTATTAATTGATGTATATTGGAACGATCGAACGAACGAATGAGCATAGAGCAAAAAAGCCAAACGTAGAGTTTTGCAGCAGGAAATCCTATGATGTGTTTCTGTTTAATATTTAACTATTTTGAAATCTTGTAAATTTGTTATTTGCAAGCAAATTTTGTAGTGTAACATATAAAAATAAAATTATTTGTTGATTATATTGCAAAAAAGTCATATATAAATTGAATTTTAAGAATTGATCTTAAATATCCCTGTAGGGATAATTTTAAACATTGATAAAAAGCATGATTTTGGATGTTCGTCTTTAGTTTTTGCAATATTTAAAATTTTCTATAAATTTCCCAAAATATCTCATATGGGAAATTTTTTAATTTGGGCTAAAAACATGATTTGGAAAGAAAAATTTGCTGCTTTGCATAAGATTTACAATTTTGGTTAGTATTTCTTAAATTTACCGATTGGGAATATTATTTTAAAAAGCAAGAAACTAATTTTTCTATATAAGTTAATGTTTACCGGAAAGCGTATTATTATGTGGTCGTGAATACACAAATTTCCCTCATCCCTTCCCATTGTATGGTGATATGTTATGGAAATCCCTTGAGGGAAATTTTTAAACATTGACAAAAAGCGTAATTTTGTTTGATTGTGTTTAGGTTTTGCAATATTTAAAATTTCCTCTAAATTTCCCAAAAATATCCCGAATGGGAATTTTTTAAATTTTCATTAGAAACCTGATTTGGAAGGATACATTTCCTTTTTGCATAAGTTATTATATTTCAGTTTATTTTTCTAAAATTTCTCAATTGTTAATATTGTTTTAAAAAGCAAGAAACCAATTTTTCTATGTAACTGAATGTTTACGGGTAAATTTATTATAATGCAGTCATGATTACCTAAATTCTCCTCGTCCCTTACCCAATGCTTGAGGATATGTTATGGATATTTTTAAATATTCAGAAAAGGCATGATTTTGATGAAAGTCTTTTATTTTGTCAGCATTAAAAATTTCCTGTAAATTTCCCAAAAATATATTCCAAACGGGAAATTTTTTAATTTGGGCTAAAACATGATTTAGAAAGTAAAATTTTCTGCTTTGCACAGGTTATTTTATTTTGCTTTTTATTTCTAAAATTTCCCAATTGGGAACTTTATTTTACAAAGCAAGAACTTAATGTTTTTTTATAAGTTAATGCTTAATGCAAAGTTTATTATTATGTGGTCGGCATTACCTAAATTTTCCTCATCCCTTACCCATTGTATGGTAATATGTTATGGAAACCTTTTTGAAATCTTAAAAACCACAGAGGAAAAATAAAATTTGGTTGATCTCTTGTGCATTATTTTGCAGATAACATTTTGAAATGCTAGCTGGTTACAAAAATTTTACTTGGGAAATCGGTTGGCTATGCAAATTGCTTAACGATTCATTTTAATTTTCGATATTTAAAAATGTGTATAGAAACTATCTAATACAGCTTCACATAGAAGTTATAAAGCAAATTTCACACTTGGGAAATTCTGGAGAATCGTATCCTAAAGGATTGCTCTAATGCTCTACTTGCATGAAAACAAATTACAATTGCATTTCCGTAAGAAAATTTCCTTTCTTTTTTCAAAACTTCCCATCTGTGAAAAATATTTCATAAAAGCAAGGAAATACCATATTTTGATTTGAATAGGAACATTTTTGGCTGGTAGAATTAACTTTATGTGGTTATAAATAAACACTAGCCCAGTTGCATTATCGAAGTAGTGTTTTGATTTTTTAACTTCAAAAATTTCTTCAATTCAATTTCTGTTAATTAGGTAGACATTTGTAAAATGATATAAATATGCCATTGCAACGTATGGAAAACATTAATTATTCAGTGAATTCATGCTTTAAGTTGTTAAGTTTCATTTAGCTGCTCAAAATAAAATTTCCCCAAAATTTCCTCAAAAAGTCCTTTTAGGGAAATTTTTAAAATTGTATGCCAAATCTAATTTTTCTTAAATAAAGTCATTTTAAGTAAAAAACTAACGAACTTTTGCTATTTTTTTAAAATTAACCTAAAATAAGCATTCAGGACAATTTCTTTATTGTGCAACTGTTGCTTATTTTTCTGTTTCTAAATGATTAAGATCAACTCTTACTATAATTTTGCTTAAAAAAATATTTAGAAAACTTTTTTTAAATGTGAAATAAACTTAATTTTTATATGTTACACTCTACCTATTCTTGTAGTTTTTTTTTTTAAACGTGCATGTATATTTATTGTAGTTATTTTTATTAATTCTAGTTTAGAGCTTTAGTTTTATTTTTATTTTTTTTGCATAGATTGTGGGTAAATATTAAGAATTATTTTATTTAAATCCAGCATTATCCTCATTTCGCTACCAAGCTGCCAGAAGCTGCGCAGGTTTTAGTGGTTAAAAACTTTAAAAAAAAAATAAACAAAACAATAGTTAAGCTAAAATTTTTTCTATCGAAACTTTTGAAAAAAATCATAAATATGTTTGGTTGTTGTGACAACAGCTGCAATAGAGGTAGTTGAACTATAAAAATTTTTAACATTTTTTGTTAAAATTTCTCATTGTTACCAGGTTTTCTTTGCTTTTGTTATCTGAGTTAGCAGAGCAAATATCAATCTGAAAATGTTAGCTCAAGAAAAAATTTCATAAAATTTATGTATGCTTCAAAATTGTTTATAATAAATATATCGCATAATAGTTAATAGTATACATATATAGTATAAAAAGAGATGAATGTAAAATGTGCAGTTGTTGTTTTTGCGTACATACCTAAAGTAAGTTTTTCCCCCGAATCGGGAGGCAGTGTAAATCCTAATAAAGCCATCGAGGATATCAGGACGCAGGGCACGATGAGATTAAAAAAGTAGTAAAGCGTCCGCCGTCGTATTTGTATCGTAAACGTAACATCCACATAGGGCTCCGGACAGCAGGCATAGACGATGGTATTCTTTTTGCCGGGCATCGCTGCAGTTTAGGTTTTGTGTTTGTTTTTTTTTTTTTGATTTTCAAATAATATGTTTTGCATAATATTTTGATAAAGTTTATTGAAGAAAATCACATAAAATTTAATAAAAGTTTTTTAGTTAGTAGTTTTTGAGATAGCAGGAGAGATTAAAACATTCAGCATATTTATTAAAATAAAAAAAACTTAATTTGAAGCTTTTCATGGCAAGCCAAAAGTCAACTCTAAAATTTGAAAATAAAGTTGAATTTTAAAAGCTTTAATAAAATTACATAATAATAATACTAATTTTTGCATGCTTATAAAGTGCATTCATCCGCCATGCATTGATGTCAAATATGTGAGCCTAAATAAGACAAAATTTTAAAATGTATGATCATAGGGGGAAAAAAAGCTTTTGTGAACAATCTTAACTTCAAATGCTTTTCAATGAAAGCGATTTTAGTATTTGATGCATTAATAACTGTTAAGCTTTAAACAGTTAACAAGAAAGCTTTTGGGCGAAATAATCTTTATTAAAATTCAAATCCACTTTAAAACGCATTTTAAAAAAGTCTGTCTAATATTATTTTAGGCATATTTTGATTTAAAAAAATGTTAAAAATGAAGAAAGCTTTTACAATAAATAAATTAAATTGATATTGGAAATAAAATATTTTAAACTCTTGACTTACACTCTTGCTATCAGAAAAATTGACACAAAATATCTTTCAAATTAAAATCTTAAAAAAATAGAAAGCTCTTTGAAATAAAATTGGCATTTTAAGTTTTTTAAGCAAAAACTAGCTTAAAATATTCAATATATTATAAGTTTATGAGTGAATTTGTAAAATTGAAAGCTTTTTTATACATATGTTTGTTTTTATTAACATAATGTATACCAATAAATCTTTTAAGCTTTTATTTTTCTTTATTATCTCAGACAAAAGCGGATTCAATAAAATAATTTTAACAAACTTAAGAAAACTTAGGACCGCTTTTAATGTTTTAGATCAGGAATTTAATTAATTAAAAAAATAATTGCATTCAATATAAGCTTTGTGCAAATGAAATGAATTTTAATTAAATTTGGAAATCTGAATATTGAGATATAACTTTATTTTAACTTATATGGCTACACCAATAAAAATTATATTTTAATTTTGTTAAAAATAAGTCCCTGAATCGAAATAAAAAAAAATAACAAATTGAAAATGAATTTATTTAGCTTAAAGCAATTGAAAATTTCATTTCAATTAAATACTCTTTCTTAAAGGCCTTAAAGCTTTCGAAAGCTTTTGTAATTTCATTTCTAAGAAATACTCTTTCTTAAAGGCCTTAAATCGCTCTAAAGCTTTTGAAATCTTTAGCAAACTTTCGAGAGATTTTGAAAACTTTCGAAAGCTTTTGAAAGCTTTTTAATAAAACATCGCTTTTATATTATCCGTTAAGTCTAAAAAAAGGTTTTAAATAGCGAACTTTTGATTTCTAAAGAAAAGCTTTTTGCTAAAAAGGCTCATTGTTTATTTTTACGAAAAGAATTAGTTTCTAATCCAGATGAAGAATAAAAAAATCTTAGCATTCTTATTTATAATTATAATTCTTATTCTTATTATAAAATTTTCAATGATTTTTGTTAGTAAAGCTAATGCAGCTTTTTACAGTGTTCATATTTATTAAAAGCTTTCAAATGATATTTGCTATAAAAATGTTTCATTTGTTAAAAACATGTTTCTTGATTTTGAAAAAAATTAATTTTTTAGATTTAAGTCTTAAAAGCTTTTTGAGAATTAAAGACAATAAATCAGATTTTTATCAACAGAGGTTACCTTTTAAAAAAAAAATTGAAAAATCTTTAAATGGGAGAAAAAAAAAATGAGAAAGTTTTTCGAAACATATTTACCTTGCGCAAACGCCAATTTATGATTCTACGCTTTTAATATATATCATTAAATAAGAAATAGTTTTATATATTTTATATTAAAGTATTTTATATTTATATTTAAACCAACAAATCCTCAAACTCTCATTAAAATAAATGCAAAAATTAAACGCTTCTTTCGCAAATTTAAAGCATTTCGTTAATGTCAAATTTATTTTTATAGCAGTTTTTGAAAGTTTTTTGTTCGTTTCAACTTAAATTTTATTGTAAATATTATCAGCAAAAGCTATTTTGCAAAGCTCTTATGGTAAGTTAAAAATAATAATTTTTTAAAACTTCAAAAACAATAATGTTTGAACTAATTTCTGTGTGCCAATAAAGCTATGTGTTGTAAAAGCTTTCGAGAGCAAAGCTTTTCGCTTCAAGCTAAACGCTTTTTAGAAAAAATATTCAACAAATTCAAAATTTTTTATTTATCGAAGAATAAATTGAAATATTTATTTGTTATAGCCGCAGTTAAAAGTTATTGCAAATGTTATCAGAAAAGTTATTTGGAAAAACTTTGATAATAAGATAAATAAACTAGACATATAACTAGCCAAAATTCATAAAAATAATAAGATTTGAATAAGTTTCTGTGTTGCCAATAAAGCTATATGTCTTAAAAGCTTTTGAGAGATATCATTCAAACTGAAAGCTTTTTATAAAATATATGCAACAATTACAAAAGTTTTTATATACCAAAAAATGAGTTGAAATTTTTATGTACAATAGCCGTAGTTACCATCAAAAGCGATTTTGCAAAGTTTTTATCCTAAGTTAAAAAAATCAAATAAAAATTAGTTATTAACAACTAAAAACAAAAATGTTTGAATAAATTTCTGTGTGCTAACAGATATGTTCTATGAGCTTTTTAGAGGTATTATTCAAACTTAAAGGTTTTCATAAAATATATTAAACAAATCCTAAATATTTTCTTTATCGAAGAATCAGTGGACATTTTTTGTTTACTATATAGCCACAGTAAAAAGTTGACCTCATAAATAGTAACAATGTTGTAAAAGCTAGCTTCTGATAATAAAAAACTCAGTTCTTTTTTGAAATAAAAATGCTTCCATATTAAATTTAATAATATTAACATGAATGATTTCAATTAACATGAGTGATATTAACATGAATGATTTAAAAGCTCTCGTGCTTTGTTGCATTATAGCATTATGTTGATATTAAAATATATTACAAAAAGAAATTGTTTTTTAATTCAATATATTTGAAACAACTAGTAAAGGCTTTCATAAAAAGTTTTTATTCAAGCACAGAAAACTGTTTCTCGCCAAAAAGTCTTAAAATTATTTTTGATTGCTGCCAAACAGTGCATATTATTGTTCACAAAAGCTTTAGTGAGTTATAAGCATAAAAAGATTACACTAGGAATAGAAAGCTTTTCGCTACACTATAAAAATATATAATAAAACATTTAATTAACTACTGCTGAATTGTGTTACCCTACAAAAAATGCTTTTCTACGAAAGAACTCATAACTAATAATACTCTATGACGTAAGAAAAAATATTTTAAAATATGTAAAAAATATAACTTTAATAATATTTTAAAAAATATTAGCTATGCTTCATACAAATTTTCATAACAATTCTATTTAAGCTACAAATATAACTTAGAAGCTTTCAGCAAAAATATATTTAAAAAAAAAGTTCAAACAAAATACACTGAAACAAAACAACATTTATAAAAGTTATAAACATATAAACAGTTAAACATAGAGACAGTTAGAAAGATAAACAGAGATATAAAGAAAGTGAGAGAAAGAGAGAGGAGACAGTAAGAGAATAGAATAATTTTTGACTACTAACCAAGCAAATACCACTCGCCATTTGTTATGAAATCGGAAAGATCACCTCCATCTTCGGAATTCAAAACCAAATCCAACTGTTTTTTTTTTTTTACATTATTTATTTATTTTTATTTTGTAGATATTGTTGTTGTTCATTTGTTTTTGGAATAAAGTTGTTGTTTGTTAGGAGGATTTGGAGTGTGTGTTTTTGTTGTTGTTGTAGGATAGGCATACCAAGTCGAAGGTTGTTTTTTTTGTTAATTTTTTTTGTTTTGTTTTTTTCATTTAGTTTAATTCAATTGCAGTGCAAAAAATTGAAAAGAAATTGTATGGAAAATTAATTAATATTTAGTAGCAGAAATATTTTATTAAAACACTTTTACAAACACTGTGAAACAACATTTAAATGTTAAAGTGTGTGGGTGTGCGTGTAAACGTTTGTATGTAGGTGTAGGTTCATTAAGATGTACGTGCGTGTGAGGGCAAGAAAATAAAGTAAAAAAAGAACATAATAGTAATTATGTGAAAAAATTAAGCAACTTTTTTAATATTTTGAATAATTTTTCCACATAAAATTCGTCAGGGCGTATTAATTCGTAAATTAAAAATCATATTTTTTTAATTTGTTGTCTTTCATTAAGAGTTGTTACAAAATGTACAAATTTTTACACTTCTTTTTTTTTTTTTTTGTTTTTGGTTTGTTGTTCAGTTTGTGAAGGTTGAAGTGAAAAATTTGCCTTGTTGTGGTTTAGTTCTGCTATCCATGCAAAATAGTTGAAATTTTTTTTTGAAATTTTTCAACCATTTTGTGAGAAAAATTAACATATTTCTCACATGATTCCAATGAGAACAAGCGTTGCGGTCTATAATGTTTTTAAGTTTGAGGCAGGGTTGAGGAGTTTGGTTGTTTTGTTTATTTCTGCATATAAACAACAGTCTGTTTTTTTTTTTTTTTGTTCAGTGTAATTGCAAAATTTTCAAAGTTCTTATTGATAATTTTGCACCACACTTTGTTTTGGTTTATAATTGATTTTCGTATTTTCTGGTTTTGCAATTCACAAAAACGCTGTGAATTGTTTTTGTTTAAAACTGCCAAAGTAAGATAAAAAAACTAATAAATATTTCAAATACAGGGAAAATAAAAAAATTTCTAAAATGAATTTTGATGATAATAAGTAGTAGAGGAATAGAAAAAGTTTTCTATAAATAAGTAAAATCTGGAGTAAAAGCATCAAAAGCTGTGAAAGTAAAAAATATTTTTTTGAAGTTTTTTTTTTTGCTGAAATTATCAGCGGGCCTTAAGTCAGTTGTTGTTTTGAGGGCTAAAACAATTCAAGAACAAGTTCTTTGTGATTTTATTGTCTTGAAGCTTAGAATTCTGGAGACCGCAAATGCAATGAGCCTTATACGCATTTTGTTTTTGACTACTTTGCTTTAGTCGATTTTAGTAATAATATGTCTTGAAATAATTCTATTAATAGTTTAAATATTATTTTTTTTATTTTTAACGAATTTTTATTAATCTTTTATTTCTTTATAATTACATATTTTAGTTATTTATTCTAAATACGTGTTTTTAAAGTTTTTATTGGTTTTAGTATGGATATATATTGATAAAAGCTCAACTAAGTTCAACAACTAAAAATGTTTTGATAACAAAATGCCAAGAAATTTTTAAATACCATTCTAGCTTAGCTTTCGAGTTAGCTTTGATTTAAATATGTTTTTTTTCACATATTTAGTATACTTTTCTGTATTATAACGAGGTGGTAGTGGCTTTGGCGTATTTTTCTGGTTTTTGGCCTGATCGAACCACCTACGGAGAAGAATAAGACCCTTGCAGATTGTTGTAGGCAGCAAAATCTACCTTGGCATCAGCCTGTCTGCGATAGCAAAGACACTGATAAAATGGTATATGTAGAATATATTATAAAAAGAGGTAATGAACCAAGCTCTCTTCTAGGAGTTGAGGTACTATATGGAAAACTCTATTGATGGACACATTATGTTTAATCTGGAAACACTTCTGGAGCTCTGCAATTTTTACAGGAGCACAAGAAATACAAATCCAGAAATTTATTAGCATAAATTAGATTTTGAGTTTTACCTACTCTTGAAGAGCTTGAGTTTAAGGCTCTAGAATACAAAATTACAAAACAAATATGACACTAGAATTCCAAGAAAGCTTGAAAGAGCATGAAAAGTTTTGAAAAGCTTGAGGCTGACACAATGGACAACATTGTAAAAGTCCTCTTTCCCACGCATGATGTACGCGAAGAAATCCTGAAACCCCACAGGACGGTATTCCTCCACTTTTCACAGAAGACGAGCTCAAATTAGCCGTAAGTACGCTGAAAAACAACAAAGAACAAGGCCTTGACGGGGTCCCATCAGAGGTCTTAAAAGTTCTTGCAATA